>JASANG010003549.1:0-82524 GCA_030248215.1 Enoplolaimus lenunculus
TTGAACTGTTTGTAATTGTTCAGCGAACGTGTGTTCAACTTGTTCAACTTGTGTTCTAACAGATTGTACGTCATGGCGAACTGATTGTACGTCTTTTAAGACGTCTTCGCGAATTGTCAAAACCTCGTGTTGTACTGTTTGAACATCACGTAGTACGTCACGTTTGACAGCCTGAACATCTTTCAGGACATTTTCCTGAACAGTCTGAACATGATTTTGCACAGTTTGAATATCTTTTAACACATTATCTTGAACAGTTTGGACATTGTCCTGTACGGCCTGGACATTATTTTGCACAGTTTGCACGTTATTTTGTACTGTCTGCAATTGTGTGCTATTGTTTTGTGCAAATGTCAGTAACTGTTCTAATACCGAATCAGCAGGTTTTGCCACTGCTGATGGGTTTTTACTTAATTCTACGTCAGGGCTTTTTTTGAATAATAGCAGGCTCAGGTTTTTGTGCTAACGATATCATAGATGTTGAACGTGGTACATCAAAACCTGCAGATGCTACATTTATATCCTGAGGCTTATCTGTAGTATTTTCTAGCGGTGCCACTAACGTAGTGTCATTCATAGTGGTACATGTTGATTCTAAAACCGGATTGTCAAATTTTTGTGTGTATGGCTCGTCAAAGATGTCCTGAACTGGTTGATGCTCAGTAATTTCACCAATTTCAGATTCAGATACTGTACGACCTAGGACAGAATTGCGTGTATTTCGCTTTTTCGGGCTGTGTAACATCATAGTGAGAGGTTAATTGACAAAAACGGATACTTACCGGGTGTTGACTTCAGTTTGTGTTAGTAGTGTCAATAAGAACAAAACGAACCAAAATGTGTTCGGGATCGATGTAATCTGTCCAAAATCAACATAGAAACCAACCGTCGTGGTCACCATGTAAGGTCTGGACTGGTCAAAAACGGGGATTTTCGACCGATCCGAAGGCGGGTATGGTCTAGTTTCGGGTTGATCCTGGAACAGTTTTAACACAATTTAGACACTCCTACGACTCGTGTGAGTTTACACAACGCAGTTTCTCCGGTTTACTAGTAACGCACAAGTAATTAACACAAAATACTGAACACAAGCCCGTTAGTCCGGCTGATGCTAAAATTGCCAATTTTCCCTGTTTCCGACGATTATGGCTTTTGTATGAGGGCCGTGCGGCCGAAAAGCACTACAGAAATTATAAGTATTGGGAAACCGCAATATGTAAGCGAAAATTGAACAGGATCTGTCAGACACAGCCTACGGCACCGCTACTTAAATCACGTCCGGGCACAATAATAACAGTAAGACACAAATTGTAAGTACGACAAGTAGATGTTTCCTAGGCCTAAAAATGACTATCTTGACTAAGTAAAATACACTGGGGCCCCACCCGACAGGTGAAAGGTCAGTACTGGTCAAAATCGGGATTTTCGACCGATCCAAAGGCGGGTATGGTCTAGTTTCTGGTCGATCCTGGAACAGTTTTAACAAGTTTAGATTCTGCGGCTCGTATGCGTTTATAAGACACTATCTATCCGTTTTACTAGCAATTAACAAATGCGCAACGCAAAATAATAAACAAGCCCGTTAGTCCCGTTTATGATAAATTGCAAGTTTTCCCGAATTTGGTGTTTATAGCCTTTGAACGAGGGCCATGCGGCCGAAAAGCTTTACGACAATTATAAGTTCCGGGAAAATGCAATGCAAACGCGAAAAATAAGCAAATTCTGTCAGACACAGCCTACGGGACGGCCAGTCAAACTACGTCCGGGCGCAAATACAACAATAGCACACAAAATACAAAAATAGCGAATACTTGTTTTCCAGGCCTAAAAATTACTATCCTTACTGAACATACTATGCCGATTCCAGTGTACTATTTATTTTGCTCCATCAAGGCAGAAAATATGTATTCCGAGTAGTCTGAAAATAATGCTGTCTAGTATACGAAATTCTAAGACATAAGCGCGGTTATCACTAGCTAAGCTACCAACAAACTCAACCCCAGAACTAACAATAATCCGATAATCATGACATAAGCAGAATGATGGCAAATAAGACACCATTTTGGCAGAATTGGCAGAAATAGAGGTACGAAATGGAATGTACACCTGGAAATTAGTAGGAAACGGGAAGGGGACGCCTGAAAACATAAAAATAAGCGTATTTATGATCACATGAAATATGACATGTAGGAATTTGCACAAAAGGGTCAAAAGGAGAAAGGATTTGCAGAAATGGGGATGTGCATTGCACTAAGCGCGTATTTTTCCCGTTGATTCAATTTTTCCGGAAAAAACCAACCCTGCATTTTGAGCACTGTTTACTTGCAGTTGTTACATTCCAGCATCGCTATCATCAATGGCAGTCTGTCTGCACGGAAGACATGGCTTTTAGAAGCAAACTGAATAGGTTGCCAAATACTGCAGAGTTAACCACAAACAAATACTCTACCTGAAACTTCAGTAGGGGATGCTTTCGACGTTTTTCTCCGGCAGAGATTTCGGTGCAATTTGTGCCGAAGGTTCTGCAATTTCTGTAGTAAAAATTTTTTTATGGTTTTACAAAGTTGAATCGTTCGGTGTTTTACAAAAATGACTCGTTCGGTGCCTTTAGCTGTAGGTAAATTGTGAAGCGAAGAACTTTAAATATTTAGTCATTTTAACGCTACCGATAAAATTTTAGTTTTTATCGCATTGCTGATTATCTGTGCCACTCCCGTTTTGTCTTTAAACTTAATTTCCTTGTAGTCAAACATTACAAGTAACGGTAGTTTAAGATTTTGTTCAATGCACCTTCAGACAAAATACTGCTCAATTCTTCTATACTGAGTGATATTGAAAATCAAATTTTTCTAGGCATTCATAACAGCGTAATAATTATTTGGAGGTAATTCTTTATTGAAAATCAAATTTTTCTAGCCATTTATACTGCGTGATAATTGTTTGAAGGTAATTTTTTGACTGCGTCAGAATCAATATTTACCTAGCTAGTGAGGGTGTGGTTTTCACATGTCGATCACACAATTTCACAGTGATGACATTTTTTAATATAGTGATTTTCGGTGTGTTATGCCATCGTTTCAGCGTACAATACTGGTTTGCAGCTTGATAGATAATATCAATAGGATAATGTATTGACAACGTTAAACGCATAAGCGTTTATTTATCTTTTGCAAAATTTGTCGAGTATGCATGTGCTGAAAGTATTAGCCACAGCGTAACACACAAAGAAATGGAAATTGCAAAAGTACGTAGTAGTAGCAGCAGCAGTAGTAGTAGTAGTAGTAGTAGTAGTACTATGTGTTTATGTAATTCATGGAGTTTGTTCACTAAGTTTTGATTGCAGTGTTAGGATGTTATTGTGATGTTTGGCAGGGGATCGGTATGGTACGACAGTTTTTGGTTCTTAGAGCTTGCAGCTGAAATGATGGGCGTTCTTAAAAGTTTTTGACCCAAAAGTGATGGCCAAAAAATTCTCTGTATAGCGCAACTACCACTGAGCAACGACGCCTCACAATCAACTGTCGAGTTTTCTGTTTTATGCCTTATAAGAACCTCCACATTATACAAGTGCATCTTGGTTCTTCCATGTATTTACTGTTCAGTGTTGATGCGTTGATGCATATGAAGCACTACATTGATGCATATGAAGCACTACATATGCATCCGTGCTTTAATCAATGTGTAGCATCAGCATAAGCCTAGTATTGTGCATTCACGCATCCCTCTGTCGCAGTTATATGTTAAATGCACGACGTGTGTTTTGTAAGCTTGTGAGACGTGCTTGTCCGTTATGTCCCCATGCAATATAGTATATACAGTGCACTGTATGTGTATGCTAGCCCGCAGCATACGGTAGACATATGGTCGACGATAGAAGCAGTTGGAGAGGCGGCCTACGTGGCGCAGTGGTAACAGCGTCTGCCTGACATGCAGAAAGTCGCTAGTTCGAAAAAACCCGTAACCCGCTTTTCCAGCTGCTTAATGAAAAGGTCTGAAGTCCCGGTTTCTACCTAGACTGACATGTGTCATTGTCGCGTTGCGATACGAACAATAACTATAACTAGGTATACTTTGCTATAGTGTGTTAGCCTAGGTAATAATAATCGGAGTTCTACAGCGTTTTCAAGCTGCTGGAAAAATAGGTACGCTTAGGGTCGCTCATATTGATCTTCTAAAAATGTTTCAGTAACTACACACTGTAGGTAGTACAAACAATTTGCCTGCGACTATGTCTACTTGTATACTGCCGGTAAGCATACATTGTGCATTAAATACGTATTGTCAGTCTCTATAGGAACCCGGCTTCAGACCTATCAGCTAAGAAGCTGGAAAAACGGATTACGGGTGGTTTCGAACTACAGGTCTTGCTTCTACAACTATGTACTTTTATCGTCGACTACTTATATATGTCGACCACGGTGTAACTAAAATTATGTACGGTTCCGGTTCCTGCATTTTTTTCGCCTTCCGGTTCCGGTAAATTTTTACCGGAATTAAAAATTCCGTTGTTAATTTAATGCGCATTTTTACTAAAAATAGCGGTAAAATCGAAATATTTCATTGTTATAATGTATATATTAATGTTAACTATCACCGAATATATGCCATCGAAGGTAGATTTCGCTTCCGTCGATGATGAAAATCTAAAATAAATTTCACAAATAATAAAGCAAAAAAATATAATTAAAATGAATTTTTCTTTGAATTGGATTTTTTACTTTCCGGTTCCGGTAATATGTAATCCCGGTTGCACCCTGATGTCATCGATATTCTGCCGGCAAGCACACTATACAATATATGCATTGCATATACTGCATATGCACCAAAACCAGAATATCTGCACATGCTTACACGTATATTGTGGTGAATTTTTAGCCACGAAATAGAACGAAGCCAAAATATCGGAAGCATTCGAGTGAGGAACGCGAGTTTGTTAATGAAAGAAACGTTTGTGACGTTGAACGAGTTTCAAAGAATCATGCAGTGCGAAAAGCAACAAAATGTGCTGCTGAAATTGCAGTAAATGCGTTGACTAATTCAGAAGATTGTATTTGCGCTAATGGTATGTTTATGCTGAGGGACCGCATAGTTCATGGATGCTAAAGTAGGAGGCCATTCTGTTGTATAGACTAGGGCCCGTATTCTGAAACGTGTGTAGCGCCTATCACCAGCTCGTGATAGGTCTCGTAACTTTCGAACCCGTGAATGCTGAGGCTCAAAATTCAGCACATTTTTTGCATATGACTTGCTCTACTTTTGTACCGATTTTGCGTTCAACACCTGCAATAGTTAGTTAGTTTGAAAACATATTACTAACTGATGACAGTTGCATTTCACATTTCAGCAATATGGGCTTATGAAACAATTAAATAATTACCGATAAATTTTTGAATTCTACCTTTTGTATCACAAACACTTGACTTCGGCCCAGATACGTACTAATTTTACATTGGAAAGTATAATCAGTATGGGCGACTTAGTTTGAATTACTATAGCTATTTAACACATTTTCATAGTTCATTCATTTCGTTTGCGGTCGTTAATTTACTGTAGTTGATGGCAATTTAATACGTACGAATGTTCTTCTAGGCTGAATGATTGCTAGCATCAGGTTATTTCTAGCCAGCGAACAATATATTTTTATGCAGTATTACAGCTTAACCGGTCGGTATACGTAAATATTATTTGTTAACAGAAAACATCTCAGTTCCAAGCCCAAGTTGTGATTTAGCTGAAATTAGTGTTCAACATCAAGACACAAGCCTTGAAATCGACAAGTCGTCATGTGACAAAGATTCCCGACTTAATCTGCCAAAATCAAAAGACCTATTTTCTAAGACCGAGATTAAGATAATTGAAAATAAATCTTACGGGCTCATTGAACCAAAGCTGAGAGTAGCCACTTTTGACATTTCTCCTCCGCAATTTCAAGTTGACTCAATAGCTCCTGAACTGATTACAAAATTATCTGGTGAAAGTAAATTATCAAGTACGGTTCGGCAAACAGAAATGCTACCTACGAGTTTAGTAAGCCCGAGGCTGTATCCTGATTTGGTTGCATTGCAAACAGCTGTAAGTAGAGTTTTGTGTATTTTTGGTTTTGTTTATGAGCTGTTTTTGGAATATTGGTTATGAGTTTTTCAATAAAAGTATTTTCTAAGTTTTTTAGATTACAAATTTTGGATTTTCGACTGGAGTGTGGTTTAACCGTAATTTCGTCGTGTTACAGGCCACTCGCTTCGTGATACAAAGCCTGTATTCTCAAATGTGTTTAGCACCTATCACCAGTTGGTGATAGGTCCTATTGCTTTGTAGTCAACACATTGTGAGGTTCGAAATTCAGCACATTGCTCGCGTCTTATTTGTTCAACTTTTGTTCCGATTTTTAGATCAACAATTGCAGATCTTCGTCAGTTTGAAAATCTATCGCTAACTGAGGATAGGTGCTATGCGCGTTTGAGAATATGGGCCAGTAATTTAGGCAATGTAGTTGTTAAATGTGAAACGAATGTTTTGTGATTTCAGAAATTTGGTTGCGTGTGTGAGTTCGGATATATATTGATGGAAATAGACAGTGAGACTCGCAGCTTTCGCGATTCGCTTGTACTTTTAAGGCTCTCTGCTTGCTTCGCTTTGAAAATCGGTCTGTCTAGCCAGCTTCGGTATTGCGTGTATTGTAGCTCATGTTCGTAGTAATCTTTACGTGTTCTAACTTGGCACCATTTAGACCGGCCCCGGTCTCGGTTTAACTGTAATATGTAATATGTACATGTACCTATGTAGTTTCAGAATAAAATGGTATACCCGACGCTGGAGCCATGTAATTTATCCGATCTACTAACGCTCGAGCAAATTAGTTGTAAATATTCGAATAAGGTGCTTGAAAGTGCCGAACACTACGTGGCTGGTTTTGTACAGGTAGGAATTCAAAATGGACGTTTCTCATACCGTAAACCTAATCTCTGTTTCAGGTATTTAAACATTATGGTTTAGCATCTAGTCCGCATTGAGGTCGGTGTTGTATTGGTCTTTCAAGTATGTTTGAGCCCAGCATTTGCTAAACCCTAAACGTAATATTTATTTGTCGGGATTTTGCGTAGTTAATGTTTTCAAAGTTACCTAATAATTAGTCGAGGATAGATGCCACGAGAACTTTCATATGCCAGATGTTGTTGAGGAGGCACATGGCCTTTTGAGATTTTTGCAGGACACGTTCAGTTGTAATTTTTGATTTTAAAACTCCTTGGTCTTATAATTGTTCCAAGAAAATATTATGGACTGGGCTGTGTTTAGTTGCATTGGTACACAATGTGTTAAACAGTTGCGCCAGAGCCGGAATTTTTATTAGTGCAGGAACCGGAACCGACCGGATGTAATTGATATTTTTGTGAGAATGTATTCTGTCTTCTCATCGTAGTCGTTTGCTATTAGACCAACAAAAATATATGTTTTGTAAACTTGTTGCATGACTATAACACTAAATTGTAATTGAGCTCTTCAAGACGGATCGATATTTAAAGTTTGCTCCTAATCGGGCTCTAGTAAAATAACTGTTTGCCTCGGCAAATTAGTGATAGGTTTACTGTATTGATTCTGTAGAATGAAAATTCACGACAACCTGACCTCAGTCGTAATATATTGTATCAGTTGTTGACCGCATACGCAAACGCAATACGTGAATTGCAAGTTGTGAACGAGGAAATTGATGCATGTTCAGCGCAATTAACAACTGCAGTGGAAAAAGTTTGGCAGCCAGTTGAAGAAACTTTTACATCGATTGTAAGTTTGTTTAAATATCTTTTAATGTATATTTCGTATTGCATATGCCTGTAGTTAATAATTGCACCATCTGAAATGCGAATTGTTGCTCATAATAAGCAGAGAAATTTTTCAAGGCAAACTCAATGTGATTGGTACGGGAAACTGAAATGTTAATTAGCATGGAAGTTTATCTGCATTTCGATGGCTATTGAGGCTATCTTATGCGATAACTTGTTTTGACATGGCACATATTTTGCCAACTAAGCCAAATAAATTTTGCGACAAAACGTTGAAACCTTAGAGGACTAAGAGAGTTGTGTGTCTTTTTAATGGAATGTAACTGTCTGGGACGCATAATTCTACATAAGCATGTGTGAAAATTGTTAATTGGTGTACGCAGGTTTTCGTGAATAACTAAAAGTTGTTTACTCGCATACTTGATATTTTTCCAGGGTACTTGCGGGGAAGGATTTGATGCTACCGGAAGCATCCGCTACACTACAGCGGAATTTAATCATAGCGAGAACGAATGCGTGGTTGCGTTATTGGAACAACGTCGGCAACTGATATTATGCCGGAAATCTCAACATGCAACTGCAATGCGAACTGCACAAATATTAACAGAAACTTACATCATAAGATGTTGTTCAGTTGAAAGTGAAAACTTAGAGTTAAACCTCGCGGGTGACAAGGATGTGAGTTCTCATAGTGTACAAACTGGGCCGTTAATTGATGCTTTACGAGTTGCGTTTGATTTTTTGAGACGACTAGAACTGAACGAACCAATGAAGACAGATATGATAAGATGGACACAGTTTATGGTAAGCAGTCTGGGTCACCAATAAGCGAACCCAAAGACGATCGGGGCCTTAGCTCAAGAGGCGTCAACGGTTTATAACTTATTGCTATCTATGCTTATTGGCTGGTTTCTGAAATTTTACTTAAGTATTTAATTATGTTATATTTAAGTAATAGAGTAATTACTTAAGTCGCCTGCTTAAGTAAATGTTTAACTTTATGAGCAAAAAACAAACTACCGCTAAATGTGAGTCATTGTTATAGCTAGAAAAACCTAGTCTTGCTTTATATTAACGAGGTATCATGAGTCTATAATTTTAAACTAGGCAACGTGTTGCAAAGTTTGCTGCGCTATAGTGTATGTTCAAAATACATCATACAATCTTTCTATGCAAACATCCGAGGAAACAACCCATGCAACTTTAGCGGAACAAATTATTGGCAAATTTAACAGGCGTAGGATAATCAGCTCTTAGCTATCCAACAATTCAATGTTCAAAACATAAATTTGTTACAGCACTATGAATTTCTGAGTGCATAACTTAATATAGAGTTGTGTTATAATTTTCAGCGTATCAATATCCGGCAAACTGGAATACAGGAGCCAGATATTTTTTCGTTTGATTCGTATATCCGGACCTATAATTGTATCATTGTGTTGTGCTTTATAGAGTTACTCGCTATTGCAAGTTGCCGATTTTAATGCTCATTGCTTTCTTGAGTGCTACATTCTCCGGTTGCCTTTTCCTCAACCGTTTGTTGGTTTGATACAGCCTAATTCTGGTTTGTGAATCTTAGTTTTGCTGTAAATTGCAACTCGTGATTATATAATTGTTCGTTTTTCGTTTTTGATGTTTTTAATATTTGGTTTTGCAATTGAAAGTATGGTATTTCAACGTATAGCCTAAATGTATAGAACTAATTGGAAAATATTTCATTTTTGAGCTCTTAAAGTCATTATTTTTTAGTTTTGCTACATGCAAGTAAGACTTTGATTACGGTTGCATCCTGGTCGCAGTCTTTCAGAAAGTTTAGATTTTTACAGTTGAAAGTTGGTATTACACAAAGCAATGATCTTTGAAATTTGTTAAACCGTGAAAACTATTTTTAGGTTCCTGTTATAGCACCGCCGTAGTCATTTACGTCTCCGGGTTCTAAAAAGCATCCAGGCTTTACAAACATCACAATTTATATATTGTTTCAGCAGTGTCACTTTCAAAGCCACTGTTGTCTGCGGACCAAACTGATACTTTCATTGCTATGCTCTATCCCATCTTGAATCAAATTGAGTAAGTTTATTTTTCTAGATGGAGGTATTTTTTATTGTTAACCAGCGTTTGGCTATGATCTAGGCTACTAGGAGCCTCTGATATGTTGTTTATCCGTGTGGGGTTTCTTGGAGAACCTGTTCCCAGTGCCACGACTGAGTCATCATAGCGACAGCCTTTAGAATTTCAGTTGGGGTCTCTTTGTAAAGTATCATCACTTTACCGGCTTAATAAAATGTGATTTCAAAAGTGTGCTTTGTCGAGAACGAGGCCGGAACTCCAAACGTAAATTTTAGCCTACGCCCATAAGGAAGACTAACTAGATTCTTAATTTAAATAGCGGCCGACGCACTAAAGCTTATGAACTCCTATCCTGTGTTGGTACGGTAGAGCGATGGCCGACCCACTGGCGGTTAAAACATCCTGCATGTACACCAGCATAACCAATAAAGCCGTATTTTGAATATAAAGCTGCAAAAACAACAACAACCGTTGAAAGATCAGTAATTTTGTCGAACATTAATCATTGAATACGTCAGCAATTTTGTCTAGCACGATTTGATAAATTTTGAAGCTTCGATAGCTACTGTTCACAGGACACGGAGGTTCACAAAGTTTCGCAAAAATTATTTGCGCGTCGAACCAGCCTTCTTCAGAATTTGTTTGCGGCCAGTGGAATATTCGCGCTGGACCTGAAAACAAAATATTAGATTGACTGTTTCTGTCATGAAGGTTTGCAGTTTTGCAAAGACCCATTACCTATGCATTCTATTAGACAAATCTGTAACAAATATAGAAAGATAGACGCATAAAGAGACATAAAAGCAAACTAAAAAATTACAATTAATGAAGTTTGAGGCTTTAATTTCACGTATCTTATATTTATATAACTTTATAAAATTGTGTGTTATCTCAAACTCAAAATTTACTACATATGTAGTAAACTCACCAGGTGGAGCCATAACTTTCAGATAGTACAAAATAGTGTCTTTCTCGAGTTTGATGTTGTCAATTGACGCCAGATACCACAAACTATCGTACTTGCACACCACAAAATCATGGTATTTTAACTCGAACACGCTGAAGGGGGCGACTTTAATGGCATCATTTGACTCGACGTTAGCTGACGACTGCAGTTGTTGATCATTATCTTCAGACGGTGCAACAATTTGTTCTTGTAAACTATACTTTGCGCCATTTTGACTGTCAGTTGTGCTGTTTTTTTCGTCCGACTGGGAGCTTGACCCTGGAGCTGCCAGCGATGTACCTGGAGCAAGTCTAATACGTTTTTCTTTTGGTGCATTTTTTGAATCCATGCTGTGACGAATATTGTGCATGTGACTCACTAACGTTGCACCAATTTCGTCCACATTTCGTGCAGAGGGAAACTTATTTAAAACGTTTTCAGGTGAGCCAGTAATGCCCGCTGATTCAAATGAAGCAATCAAATTAGCCGTAACCCAATCTTCTAACGCCTCAACAGCTTGTTTCAACAGTCTCGGGAAGTGTGACTTTGGTATGGCTTTATTCCGGTTTTCATTTTTCCGATATTCAGTTAAAACTGCTCGTCATTCCGTTGCTGAGCCTTGTCTGTAGAATTTGGTGGTACAGTTGTAAACTTGATGTCATTTTCAAAGCATTGTTTGAATGCCTTATCACTAAAATGAGCTGACATATTATCGCAAATGATAACCTTTTCACCTTGCAGTTCTTTCAAGTGCGGAAATAACACATTTTCGAAATATGTTTCAAATATTGCTGTGTCTATCCAGCCGTGGCTCGTACAAACAAATCTTGTACCTGATGTGCAACAACGCTTTGGGCAGCAAGGTAGCTCTTTCGGGCCTCCAGCTACCCAAGAACTATTCAGTGTTTCAGCGCGGTAAATGACAAATGGTGGGAGAAGATCACCAGCAGCTGATCCGCAAAATACGACAGTAGTGGTCGACTTTGAGGAATGTCGAATGTTGTAAGGATTTTTATTCCCCGCCGAACGATGACTTTTTTACTGCCGGGATTATCGTGTAAAGCCGTTTCGTCGGAATTAAAAATATTCTCGGCTGGAAAATTTTCAGTTGTTTTTGCGAGGTTCTCGAAGTACCTTGAGCAAATTCATTTGTAACTTTGTTAGTTCTCACATATGTACAACACTCGTATTGAAATGTCAAGACAAATCTGAACCTTGCTACCGTGAAACTATGTAAGAACCTTAATCTAATATTTAGTCAATGCATTCATGAAGCGTTTTGAAAAACGTGAATTAATAATCAAAACAAAGTAAAAATCAATGTTTACGGTGTAATAAACAATTCTAAGGCAAACAGAATACGCAATACACAATATAGTATTTTTGTACAGAAATGTCATACGTACATTATACATGAGAGCACATGAGCCTGAGCAATAACGTACCCCTACGCGATGCGGCGGTTGTGATATCTGACTTGGTGAATATTTTAACACTTACTTTTCCATTTGGCAACGTGTGACTTTTGCTTTGCTGACGGCATAATTCTGGCCCGCTCGTAGGCTGACGTTTGGATGCCGCTTCAAAAAACTTTTGGCTCATTCCAAACTCGGTAAATTGTTTCCAAATTGAGGTTCAGTAATACCTTGGCGGGCAAAATATGATTTCACCAAATGCCGCAAATCAAACACATGGCAAGGAAAACCCCATTCTGACATGATAATTAAATTGTTGACAAAACTTTCCTCCTCTCATCACTTAAAACAGAAGGCCGCACATTTTTCAGCGGGTGTTTTTTGCAACCTTGTCGCTCAGAGTTGAATGAGGGACGTTGTATTCTTTTGCTATTTGACGAAGACTTCCGCCGCCCTATTCAACCGCCTGCACCGCCTTTGCCATATCTTCAGCAAAGTATTTCATGGTTAAATTACAAAATGCCAGCAATATTAGTAGTAACTGCGTATTTTTATTTATAGCACAATAATACTGCACTAAAACTCGGTTGGGATATACGGGCAATATCCGTTTTGATTCATTATTTCACTCATTTTAATTCCTGTATTTTTCTTGCAGCTTCGGACATTATGTACGAAATTAACCAAAACGTTAAAATGCTCGACCTAAGTTCGTACAGGAGCATTTCTTTTATTATTGGTTTATAATTGTCAAGTGGATATAAAAAACAATCAAATCGAACCTTTCTTAACAGCATTCTGCTTAAATAAGGCAACTAAAGATGTATCTGTGCGTTTAATATTAGGTGTGATTTTATGACCTTTTTAAGTGCTTCAAACCACTACGAATAAATCAAATTAAAAGAAGCGTATTTTGCTAGCTATGGTATTTAAAATAACATTATTATTATTAGTAATAACGTAAATTGTTCAAGTTCGGACACAAATTTAAGTATGTAAACATATTAATAAATGAGATATCTGAATTTAACCTGTGTTACTGTATTTCCACATGTAAAAAGCAGCTTTATAACTATTAGGACCGCAACCGTAAAAATTCGGTATCCCGCAGGTTAATACTGGGAATCTGAAACGGATGCGAATATTGTTTTTGCCGGATATTAAACCGACACCGCATATCCGGTTGATTCCTGTTTCTAATTTCATGTATACAAAAGATTGGAGAACGTAAATCTGTATCGACAGGAAAAAAATGGTTAGTATTTATTATGTATATTTTGGTTTTAGCGGACGGGAAAGCTTTCTGCATGAATACTGGACGGCTGAAATTGATAATGCTGGACGCAAAAAACTAGATTCGTGGACCGTTGTATCGCCAGATGGTGACGAAGTAAGGACAAACAAGTAGACTATAAAATGGATTGTTGAGTTTTCGTTGAGGGTCAGAAGTCTTTAAAATTGTTATGTTTGTTCTTCCGCAACAACACTGGTCTCCACGAGGATGTCATTAACCTGACATTCCAACAGAGCTTTAATGCTCACACAGTGCTTATTAGATTACGTACGCATAGTTGAAATACATACACCAATTTTGGTATGTTTTTGTTTGTATATCAAATTTCGGATCCGGAGATCCGGTAGTTTATTTTACCGGATCCGTATTCGGATCCGAATCTTAAAAATTGCAGAGATCCGGCCCGGATCCGGATCTCGGATCCGGTCGATCCCTAAGTAGGACCTTCCATCTGTGACATATCTCACTCACCTTGAAATATCTTGAATTTTGTAAACTTATTGTAAGAAATATGTTAATATATTATAAATAATCAAGATTACGGATGTATTTGCGTCTAATATATCTATCAGAAAACAATGCAACTAAGTTTACTTGGTGATTTTGTGTATTTGCGTCCAATATAATGCTTTATATTATTATTTTATTGTTGGTTGTTTAGGAAGACTGTGGATCTGGCGCTGAGATTTCTGAAGCTGACATTTTAGCTGTGTTCAATCAGTTTATTTTTGATCCAATATTAGCAAATGTGTTCTGTGATGAAAGATTACAATATGGTATGAGCCAGAGTGCAACCATATTTACAAAATTCCAGAAACTTAATGGAAAGCAACAATGACAAACCAGAAAGTTAAAAATATTTTTAATGTAAAATTTTTAAGCAATACGTAAGCAAACTGGTAGTGGAATACTGCTTACTTGTATTTATACGTATAATTTGAGTAATTCATTTTCCCATTTTTAACAGATTCAAATTCAACCTTATTAATTACATGCATCAACTGGAAAACGTAATATTCTTGCCTTACTTCAATGAATTGTATTTTCAGACTACGAGTTGGTTTTGCGGGCGGTTAGTTTTGTGGTAAGACTGTCTGAAATACTTGTCACTGGACTATACACGTACAGATCATCAAAGTATTGTCAGTTGGCGAAAGAAATTGGTCACGTCTATCGGTAAGATTTTGAAGAATTAACAATGCGCTGGCTTTTCAAAGTTTATTTAAGTATTATCACATTTTTTGCCAAGTACTTCAACGTAAGATTGAATGTATCTGGTCTGATGTAAAGGTCGCGTTATACTTTTCTGTGTGGACACCACGCGGTACTACGGGCTTTGTACAATTGTTTTTGAACTGACGCGCGGTGGCATGCGGCGAGTATATAGTGGAACGCTTCAGCTGTCTCAAATTTAGTAATTTGTTTGTTTTGTTCTAATAATTAAGTTATTACATTAGCGAGTAACATAAGGAAGTACAGAAGTCTAACGCAAAAGGACCATTTCTGGTGCGTGGAATTTCCATCAAATTATGTATCATCAGCGTTTCAGCTTGAATCATATATAGATTTAATAGCAATAACATTTTGTTCACTTTATAGTAAGTCTTTGTTTTTCTTGTTTTTAGATCCCTAATTATTTATGTTGGCGAAATTATTAAGCGATATTTGGAGGCTGGTAATGCAAGTTATGTTGGACATGAGGCGAATGCCCATAGTTTGGAATCGCTGTACGGGGAATTAATGATAGATTTCATTTGCATTGTAACCGATCGAAGAAAGCTGTAAGTTTTGTTATTTGAAATTTTGAATACTGTCAAACGATCGACCCTTGCTGGGTTGGGAACCAGGTTGAAATATAAAATGTCCCAGAGTCGAAATTTGACGAAATACCGGAACTGAATATTAGCAGTATTCATCAGTCGAAGCGTATTTTAAAACAAAATAATGGGATTGGAAAAATGGTTTAAAAATATCGAGAACAGTTTTCTATTATAAAGAGAACCTAATTTATTTACAAAAGGGCAATACAGGAATATTGAATTGCAGTGAAAAATGCCTGTACTGGAGCTGGAAAATGAAATAAATAGCACGGAATTCCGAAACTGGTTTGTATGTAGTGGGCGTGCAAATGCTGGGTTCTCATATGAAGAGAAGCGAGGAGACGTTAGGCGGTGCTTAATTCTTGGGGAAAGGTAAAGGAAGTTGTAAAAGTAAAATCATTTAGTCAGCAGTTGTAAGTTGTTTTTTGCGTATATTTGGCTATGTATGAATGCAATATTTTTGTAAAAGAAATTTTGTTTAGTTCGAAATGGGTCTTGTGCAGTTTCCCTTCACATTTTAAGTTCAAGGTATGGGCAAAAAGGTAGTGCAAGCTGATTAGAATTTTTCCTATTTTTGCCACGAAAAAATCATTATCGAGTTTGGTGTTATAGATCGAATTCACTGCTGCAGTTTGCTGTTAAATTGCCGTATGAACACGTGCCTTGCGCGGTGTTATGGCGTATTACTGCTGCGTTAGTGTCGTTCAAAACTAGGCAAATGACCAAAAATCAGTGTGGTTCCGAGCAATTTGTGAATGCAAATATCGAAGATGTGATAAAGTATCTTGAAGGTAACCTTTTTTGATAGATTTTGAGGTTAAAATGAGTTCGGACAAGTATTTCGGCTGCGTGTAGCATCTGACGTCAGTTTGTGTGTCTCTTTGTGTATGTGTAATATAGAAATATAATAAGTGATTTACAATCTTTATTAATCTAGTGACTCAGGAAAATGTGTGTATGTTTTAGCATGTTAGTATAACAAGTTTTTAGGATAAAACTTTGGCATATTTATACTTTAAGACGTCAAAAATATTGAGATGAACTTGGTCGACCTTGACGAGTTGGATTCGCACTATATTATATCTGCTTTATGCAATATTGCCAATGCAGTAACAATTGCAGTGGATGATGCGCTTCCTCGTGTTATTTGTCAAATGATTGTTCATGTAAGTTGAAGTGCACAAATCTGAAGCGGTATGTAGCTCTGTGATTAGTTAGAAACAGATGACTGAACAATGTAAAAGTATTGCTACTTCCGCTAAGTCAAGGTACTGTTACTTGAAGGGTAAAATTTGGGAATAAAAGAGTTTGCACTTCCTGTGTTCAGCAGTTGAGCCGCGGTACGAAACGTTTCCAGAGTGTCGCAGGATTATACGTAGAGTGGACAGATTTTATTGTGAGCATTAATTCATTGTGTTTGAAATGTTTTGAGATAGGTGGCTCAACTTCTTTTTCTGTCCGTCAAGCTGATAACTGTGTTAACTCAACTCGATGTTAACCGGATCAAGGCAAAAATTATTCCTTGATTTTTGTCAGCGTTGCCAGAAATGTAGAAATTTGCTGTGACTATTGTTTTGAGGAAGACTGCTCATTGTTTCCACAAGTCTTGGGGTTTCATAAATGATTTCCGAGACCTATTGTTTCTGTATTTTAGGTGTGTTTTCTCAGCGACTTATGTCGTGATCGGTTTTGCCGTCTGGGACGTGATCTGTTGCCAACCATATGCAAACAGCATCCGTCTCTTGTTTCAGTAGTGCTGTACACTTGCGACGATCATCTAGAACAAATTACAGAAGTGAGTGGGGAATTTTGGATAAGACTTTTGGTTTGTTATTGTGGAGGTCGTATTACGAACTGCGTTTTGATTAATTTATATCAAATTAGCGACCCAAATTGAAGAATGACAAGACGGTAAATATTTTAATTTTATGTTACATATTTAGCAACAGGTTAAATTTTTGAAAACAATGATACAGTTTTGCTGGCCCATGTGTGCGATTTTGGGACTTTGGGATGTTGGGATTGTGTGATTTCAATAAAATTCATCGAAGTTTAGGATTATGCAAGGCTTCGTCTTAGGCTTAGGTTTTTAGGTGTTTATTCGTAACATCTGGTGTAAAGTTTATACATTTTAGAAGTGCCTTGGCTTTAGGCGTAGGCTTTGACTTAGTCTATGGCTCAGGCTTAGGCCTAGAATTAGGCGTTGCTTTTGGACGCTGAGGCTTTAGGGATTGGTTTAAACGTAGATTAAATCATAAATAACCATTAATAGGGGTAAATCTTAGGAGCCCGCCCATGTATAGACCAGGGCCGGATCGTTTGTCGGAGGGGCTATAATAGAGTCAGTTTAAGCTTTAGAGCAATTTTTTGCTTAGGCTTAGAATTAGGCTTAGGAATAAGCTCGTCCATACGCTTAAGCTTAGGCTTAGGAATATGCTTATACTACTGTTCCGGCCCTGCTCAATACATGGACCATCTTAGGCATAGGCTTAGGCTTGGGCTTGGCCTTAAGTTTAGGCTTAGGCTTTAGGAGCAGGCTTTAGTTTAAGCGTAGATTAGACCGCAGATAGTATTGGCAGCCCATGTATAGAACAGGGTCGGATCGTTTCCGGACGGGCTATAATAGAGTCAGTTTAAGCTTTAGACTAATTTTTTGCGTAGGCTTAGGCTTAGGAATAGGCTCTTCCATACACTTAGGCTTAGGCTTAGGCCTACGCTTAGGCTTGGGCTTTAGGCTTACGAATATGCTTTTGCTACTGTTCCGGCCCTGTTCTATACATGTGCCGCATTGGCTTAGGCTTAAGCCGAGGCTTTATGAATACGTTTTAAACAAACGTAGTAAATTAAATCTTAATATGACCCTTGGGCGAAATCCTAGGCTTAGGAATAGGCTTAGGCTTTAGGAGCTGGCTTTGGTTTAAACATAGATTAGTTCTTAAACGAATATTGGGCTAAATCTTAGGCTCGAGCTTAAGCTTAAGCTTAGGTTTAGGCTTAGATTTAAGAGCATTTCACGTTCTACTATATCCCGAAATCCCAAAATCCAACCTTCGACCATATCACCAAATTACAAAATCCGAAAATCCCACCCTCGTCCATATCCCGAAATCCCACCTCACGTTGGACCACATCCCGAAATCCCAAAATCCTAAAATCCCACCTTTGAACATATTATCCCAAAATCCCATAATTCCAAAATCCCATCTTCAACTATATATCCCGAAATCCCAAAAATCCGATCTTCAACCATATCCATAAATCCAAAATCCCATCTGCAACCATATCTCGAACTCCCAAAATCCCACCATCGACCATATCACGAAATCCCAAAATCCCACCTTAGATTATATCCCGAAATCCCAAAATCCCACATTCGACAATTTATCCCAAAATCCCACCTTCGACCATATCCCGAAATCACAAAATCCCACCTTCGACCGTATCCCGAAATCCCAAAATCCCACCTCTCAAGTTACAGCCTCAGTATGCGACAAAGGGGCTTTACAAGTCCGGGAACCCTGCCTCGATGGTTAAGGCGACTGTCGTGGGCGGCAGAGCTAGCCTACCTCTAAAATCAATGGGGTCTCGACTTAGGTTTAGGCTTAGATTTAAGACCATTTCACCTTCTACTATATTCCGAAATCCCAAATTCCAACCTTCGACCATATCACCAAATTACAAAATCCCAAAATCCCACCCTCGTCCATATCCCGAAATCCCATCTCACGTTCGACTACATACCAAAATCCTAAAATCTCACCATTGAACATATTATCCCAAAATCCCATAATTCCAAAATCCCATCTTCAACCATATCCCGAAACCCCAAAATCCCACCATCGACCATATCCCGAAACCCCAAAATCCCACTTTCGATTATATCCCGAAACCCCAAAATCCCACCTTCGACCATTTATCCCGAAATCCCAAAATCCCACCTTCGACCATATCCCGAAATCCCAAAATTCCACCTCTTAAGTTACAGCCTCAGTATCCGGCAAAGAGGCTTTACAAGTCCGGGAACCCTGCCTCGATGGTTAAGGCGATTATCGTGGGCGGCAGAGCTAGCCTACCACTAGAATCATTGGGAAACCAGGGTGGTTCTGGTGTGTTATCTACTGGTTACTTAGCTCTCAAAACGTTACCCCAGGGAACATAGCTAAATTTAGTTATTTATTTATAGAAACATTTCATAATGTATTTTTCAAATTGCTGCAAAATTGCAACCTTGTTACTTTTCTCATGAGTAATCTTATAAAGTCTGATAATAATAGTAATAATAAAAATAATACTGGTGCTTCTAATCCCCGTCCTGGAGGTGGGTGGATAGCGAGACAGGCGATGATGAGTCCGATGAGGACCTTCGAATGCCCTGCGATTCTGCGGAAAACTTAAGTTTAGAATTTAATGAAGCGGCGGAAGGGGAGGGCGCTGTGCGCCACCGTACCTTCAATTGCTTCCGATACAGAGGGGGGCCGCCGTGCGCCACCGGACCTTCTGAAGCTAATCCTTTAGCCTCGAGCTTGCTCTCAGCTAGAGCTAAAGCTTCGAGTCTTGCAGCAAAATTCAAGACCAGCTCCAGTGCCACCGTACCATTCACTGACCGGTGGGGGGGCAACTTGGACAGAAGGTCACGTGGAGGCATGAAAAAATCGGGTGCCCAGATGAAGAAGCAGATTCAGGAGCAAGGCTATACGAAGCGTCCTGATAAAGTTTCGAAGCCACCACTCCCAGTGGTGGTGAGTGGACCACCCATGGAGCCGGTGACATCTTTAGATGCCTCGGCCAGGCAATCTATGGGCTTAGTTAAACGACCATGAGAGATCACTGGCGACACTCCTGAGTCGGAGAAACAGCCAGCTAAAAAGAGCTATAAAGATATAGCTAAAAAAGCTCTTGAATTGATCATAGCGTCCAAAGATGATCATGACAGAACTTTCACAGCTAACGAAGTGGATGCCATACGTGAGGGCATCATTGAAGCAACTTACAAAGCTTCAAGCAGCGATTACACGCATTTTGAATACTCCGGTGTATGGAGTGAGCATTTGCTTGTAACATGCGCCAATGAGGCGTCACGTGACTGACTGAAACAAGTCGTCGCAGAGATTTCTATCATAGACGGAGAAGCTATACCGAAAGGTGAATTCGACAATTGTCGAATCTTCATGGTTGTCCCCAACCCGAGAAATAAAGCCTACACCGAAGAGTTGGTTCCCTATCCGTTCTTGTAATAGGGCTGGTAGTTTTAACATTCTTTTTGCTATGCCGAAGTTCAGCCGTCAAGAGCTGAAGGATAAAGTTAATGATAAGCCATTCTTTGAGTTATCACGGCTGCAGATCCGCGACGCTCGCGGGTCTGTTGCAGCGGATAACTGAATAGTTATAGTTTTATTGATGGCTGCGGTTGATAAATGTAGTTCAGATTAATTTGCAACATTCTAAGTCAGCTACCGCAGCCTTAAATGAACTGCTAGCAGATCAAGTTAACACGATAGCTTTGTTTCAAGAGCCATTTTTGAAATTCGTAAAAGTAGCCGGTTTAACATTAAGATATCACAGAATAGTGTCCCATATAGGAGACAAAAGAATTAGGGCATGTCTTGCTGTCCCTCGTAAACTTTTGTGGGGGGATAAACCATGTATATTCGTCGGACGGTGTTGCAATTGCAATTGGGGTAGGTTCAATTAATCGTCGTAGTACAATAGCTGTAGTTTCTGTTTATTTACCTTTCAGTAATGATATTTTGCCTCCAACTGAAGCTCTGAATAAAATTGTCAACTATTGTAGTCATTACAACTTAAAACTAGTATTAGGTTGTGATGCAAATTCACATCACACCATATGGGGAAGTACAGATGTTAATAGGAGAGGTGAAGCACTCTTACAATATTTAGTTGCTGAAAACTTAGTTGTAGAAATTAAGCGAAATAAACCTACTTTTCTAAACCGATGTAGGTCAGACGTTATTGACATGACAGTTACAAATCTACTTGCAACGGATGTGGTTTAAGGTTGGCACGTCTCGGATGAAGAAAGCTTATCTGATCATAGACTAATAAGATTCTTGTTAAAAGATATCGTTAATCAGCGAAATAAAAGTGGTACAAATCCAAGACGAATTATTTATTCTCTGTTCTATGCTGAACTTAGGGAATTATTGCTGAATATTAATTTAGAGTTATACAACAAAGCTGATATAGACTTAGTTGTGACTCAAGTGGAAACTGCTATAAACTTTGCAGTCGAACAGTTATGCAAATTTAATAGTTCAAATTGCAAAGCTAAAACTGTTTGCTGGAATCCACCTTCGACCATATCCCGAAATCCCACCTTCGATCATATCCCAAAATCCCAAAATTGCCACCTTCGACTATATCTCGAAATCCCAAAATCCCACCATCGACCGTATCCCGAAATCCCAAACTTCCAAAATCCCACCTTCTACCATATCTCGAAATCCCAAAATCCCACCTTCGACCATATCCCGAAATCACAAAATCCTACCTTCGACCATATCTCTAAATCCCAAAATCCCACCTTCGACTACACATCAAACTCTTATGTTGGGATGGTAGGATTTTGGGACTGCAGCGAGGTTTACATGGGCCGTTTTGTTTATAGGTTGTGACTGATGTGTTCAAAGATATTAATTTAGCAACGTGGATGGTGACGGACACAGATTTAGCTATCATTCGAAAATGGCTCATGTTTGATCCCAACTGTGTGTTTAGCGTCTTGTCCAGAAAACTTTTGTTAGCGATGTCTACTCAGCTACTAAGTCAGGTGATTCTCGTTGCCATATTCTCATACCGCTGTTACACCTAAAGCAAGTTGCGTTTAGCAGAAAAAAACATAGTTGAACAATGGCGTAAATTGATACCAAAGTGTCATACAGTTCATTTCTGTTAACATAGTTATACATAACTGTTATTTTTACAATGTATTTAATTTTTTAAGATTTATTTAAATTTGTTGTGTTAGTATTTGTGGAAAAGTTTGATCTTGTTCTTTTGTTTGATTTCAGAATCAAATGATGCAGATTGTGTTTTGTCTGATCGACTCCCATAGCAGATATTGCAAGTATGACGCCAAGGTATTGCTAGTTTTTTGTTTGTGGGAGGATTTTTACTCACGAAGTTACTTAAGTCACCGATTGAGAAAACATGAACTTTTTGAACAAAGCCAGATAAACGCCCAATGTGAGCCATTGTCATATTAAAAAGTAATAGTTAACGAGGCACCATGAGTGTACTAGACCAAGGTTTGTATGCCTGAGCTGTTATGTACGAATGTAGTATGCGATTTAAGTATTTACTATTCTTAAGAGAGCTTTTAAAAACGACAAAATGGGTATCTAATTGCTTGCTTAGCACGTACTTACGTGCTAAGTCGTACTTAAGTAGTGTTTCAGAAACCCAGTCTTTAACATTTTTCCGCATACGTACAAGCTGTGATTGCGATATAAGACGCAGTGCACAGTTTGTAACAGTGCGTGTGCGCCGTATAAATTCAGCGCAAGCTCCTTAAGCTAAGTGGTGATGGCGACGAACGCATCTGTCTGCAACAAAGTGGGTTCTATTCTGTGCTTGAAAATTACATCTAAACCACGTGTTGTTATTTTACTTTAAGCCTTAAAGCATGTATTTGTTTAAATTTTGGGGACTTTTGTTAATCATGGTGCTAATGTTATACAAAAATGTATTTGTTTAATGTTTTATTTGTTACGTTGTGTATTAAATTTTTGCACCTGTTTCAGCATCAGCTAATGGCAAATGCAACTTTAAACGACTTTATCTGGGAGATGCTGTCGAAATGCTCTAAACATTTTGTATTCGATATAAAGGTAAAGGTTAATGTTAATTTATAAGGGTGTGCCGGCTAAGTCTTAGCGCGGCGCTATACTTCCTAATACTTTTAATGCATCCCGGCGCCGTTCGTCACAGAGTGTCACCGCAGGTCACTTTAAGTCACCGCACAGTATTGTACGCCAGTTACTCCGGCATGATGTCGTACGGTGACGAACAGTGACGGACGGTGAGGGACGGCGACAATCGAGTATAATGCCGACCTTAGCCTAAAACAAAGCCTATGCCAAGTCCTTTCAGTGCCTAAGTGAACCGGCATTCCGCTATAATTAACATAGACCAAGCTAAGCTTACGTCTGGCCAAATTTTGTCCCATATAAGCCAGAGTGCAAAGCGGAACTGGTTTATACTGGAATCGGAATCGGAACACCAAATTTATACCGGAATTGTAGTTGGAATCAGAATCAAAACTAAAAATTTTGTGACTGTACGAATAATTTGTATTGACAAATATAATATTGATTTAGGGTGTCTGTTGGATGCAACTTTGAGGATGATTTCTGGTTCTGTAAAGCTAAACAAAAATCAATTATTGTTAAGTTAACTCATTGAAAGCAATTTAATAGATAAATGATGCAGAATTTTTATGCAACGAATCACAAGTAGGTGTAAAATTAAAATTTCAAAATTCCGATTCCGATTGATCGTACAATTGGAATTGGAATCGGAACTCGTTTTGAATTGGAATTCTAATCGAGAAATGGAATTCTAATCGGAATCGGTATTCCGTTTGCATTCTGATATAAGGCCATGGTGCAGTTGGAAATGTCAACACCGGACTTAATGCATATGGTAGTTGAAACAACTTTGAAAGAGTTGTTTTTAAAGAATCTACGGGATGTTGTTAAGATTTTTCTTGACTTTGTCAAATATATTTTGGCATATTATTTCCAAGATATCTGATTGCATTTATAAAATATTTTTTGTTGTTATACGAATGCTGAGTGCTTGTTTCCGCTTACTTACCCCAGTCCTGTGAAATTGCCATTCACCACATCTTTTTTGCATTGAAGTTTGAAAAAGTGTCAAAGCAAAGCGGTAAATTTTAAATTTTGGTCATCAAACTGTACAATAATACATTAAACTGTAGAATAATATAGGATTTTATTACTTTAGAGTTGTGACGTGAATTTTGGTCGCATTATTACTGCATTAACATCTCGTAGCTCTGTGGCGCTCTATGTTGTTACGTTGCTCAGTGATTATGTCGTGTCTGCAAAGTTATGGACTGCGTAAGGAAGTGTTGTGTAATTTTAATAGATAACGCCTCTGAGGTAGTTTTATGAATGGTGCTAGACGCATATCAGGTCGTTTTGTATTGACTCGTATTGAAGTCAGGACGCGACTGGATATAAAATTACCGTAACCGAAGCCTCATTAAAATAACGCTTCGGTGCAGCACACTCAAAACCTATTCTCGTGCACATACATACATTACATTACGATACAGATTGTGTGGAATATATTAAAAAACAATTAACAAACAAAACTATGCAACACATACATCTGTTCATTACCACAACCAAGAAACAACGCATACCAGCCCCGTAGAGGGAGATAAGCTATATTACTACCCTTGCTACACAATAGTAGCTCTTAATTCACCAATACCGAACACGCCATACACATATCAGGTCGTTTTGTATTGACTCGTATAGAAGTCAGGGCGCGACTGGATATATATTTACCGGAACCGAAGCCTCATAGTGAATTGTTCTCTTGATCTGAATGTATGACGTAAATTTTTGCATAGTTAGAAGCATTTGAATCTTGCGAAGGTATATATTTACATAAATGAAATGAATTATTACAATTGATTTTTCATTTTATTTCAGTGCGAAATAATTTTGTTTTTCGCAATATGTTTCATAATTATGCCAGCTTATAAAACCAGTTTTACGATAATCAGGACCACAACCGTCAATATCCAGTATCCAGTAGGTTTATACGGAATACCCGAAACGGATGGGGATGTGAATGTTTTGTCGGTTATTGACGAAACTATGAACTTGTTTAGTGATAGGTTACGTCGTTTTCTGTGGTACCTTGGAACATTATATTGTGAAAAATGCATTAATTTACTAGATGCACGCGTTTATGTCAGATTTGTTTGCTTGAGTGCTTGTTAAAGTGCTTTTAGAACCCCAGATAATGTTGAGTTGATAAAAATTACATTTGATATGCTCATTGAACGGAAGGAATACATGGCAGTGTTGAAAACATTATCTCGTGCGATGAAAATGCATTCTGGATCGCAATTGGCTGTTAGTCAAAGGTACCAAACTCTGAAATATTTTTAGTATTTGAGAATTTGGAATTTTCTGTTACCAAACCCCGTGTTTTCAAATGTGTATAGTAACTATAGCCAGTTAGTTTATAGCTTTTATATTTTTCAAAGCATCGAGTGTTGAATCTTTCTGCACATTATTCGTGTTACCCGTCTCAATCTGTTTCTATTCGGCGTACTCTGGTTTAAATGGCTTAACTCTTCAAAGTTTATTTTGACTTTCAGAATTCAAAAGCACTTTTTGGCAGCTCTGAACCATCAGTCAAATTGTTTTGGGGATTTCAAGTCGATTGTAGTAGTAAGGTTTAAAACTTGTTTGACAAATACTGTAAAATTGTGTATTATATGATATTGATATGTATTTGCAAAGCTTAATATTACATTTTTCCAATTGGTTATTACAGGGAGTAGGGAAAGTAGAAATTCTGTGCGTTTTTAATACTTTGTAAGACTGAAAAACAAAATCGAAAGCTGCTTAAATAGAAGCGTTAACCTACGGTTAAGCATATGTATGATCCTAATCGCCGAAATCATACGACTGTGTTCGGAGCCTATCTTTTGCTATAAGGTCAATTTAGTTGATTGCTTAATTATTGACTTTAAAACCTTTGATATTTACCCAAACCAGTTGAATATATGGATAGATCCTGAGCATTTTAATAATTTAGAGAACACATCAAACTGACTGTTTAAACTATGCTATTAAAATGTATTGTTTCAGAGAGATTTGAATTCCTATCGATTATGCGAAGACAATTCTCGCAGTTCGTCGCTAGCAAATCGGTGGTTAGAATTTTTGTTGATGTCAGCCTACATTGGAACAAAACTTGAAATGACTCTGTGGAATTCGGACGAAAAACTTTTGGATTTGCTGAATGCTGTTGCGCTATTCTGTTGGGCTGCGGATCACAGTATGACGTTTGCAATCAGCTCAATGATGAAACATTTATCTGTGAGTGAATTTTAAAATTTTAAATTTAAAACTGAAAGCGATTATTAAACCTTTCAATTTTGTTTGACATCAATTTTTTAGGAACTTTTTAAGAATTTAATATACTTTTTCTTACAGAACATGCTAGATTTGAAGCGAAAACTTGATACCAATAATAACAGCAGCGGTGGATTGATTAACTGGCTGTCACGCAGCTCTGGTAAGCCTTTTGATCAAAATTCCGCGAAAGGCAGCTTAGAAGTCTTTATCAACGAAACAAACTTTGGCAAACTGCCATGGCTTAGTTATTTGGCGATCACCGCTGAAGAGCTTGTTTTGAAAGATTCGATTACTCAAATTGAGATGGAATTAATGTCGATTAACTCTGCTGTAACGTCGTTGGAGCATGCAGTTAAGGTACGTGGTATATTTTGCGTTATATCTATTCTACCTAGAGAATAACATTTTGTATCGTTGACAAAGACATGCCACTGAAAATTTATTGAGCGCCTAACGAGTCTACTATGTAATTTGTTCGAAATAACACAAAGTTTGGAGTTTTAATTGGCAGGACACACACTTTGACTCAGTTAATGTTATGCATACATTATCTAAAAAAGACTTATGAGCATTACAGTCAGCAACGAGAGAATTTTGTACCGAAAGTAATTTTCGGGCGTAAAGAATTGACTGTTTATTTTCAAGTAAGACCTGGCTCAAGCGCTGATGGCTGACACTAGTCATGATTTGCGACCATTATGATTATTTGGACTTCAAGAGCAAGACAATTTTCCTGCAATTTTACGCTTACGTGCGTTGTATTCGGATGTCAATTGTTGTTCGCTTGAAACAATACTCAAACTCTACATATTTTCATTCTGCGACATGATGTTGTTCCTTTTTATTTTTGCTTTTTGTTATTTTGTTTTAGAAATTCAACGAATCCATTGAAGTGTTACCAGTTTATCGATGGACCAGCTTGTGTGCTACTTCATTGCAATGTTATCCTGTACGGGCTCTCGCATTGTTGAGGCTAATACGGCTATTATTGAGGCGGATAAATGCAGAAACAGGCAAGGCGGTCACCTTCGATGATTATCAAGGCGATTCATCGTAAGTAGCTATCATTTTTTGGGTATTCGTTAGATTGTATATGCAATTTTTTTCTGGTTTGCAGCAGATTACGTCCAGATATGCGGTTGTGGTTATGGAAAACTCAACACCTGGTTTCGGCGAGTACCAGTAATATTTATTTTGACGGAAGTATACACTTAATTTATCGATGTTTGCAGATATTTGAAACACAACCTCTTATAATAATATACCGTAAACCATTTTTGCTGTTGTTTCGTTGCTAATTCGTTGGTTGTAAAGTTTTCTGAAGTGAAAATATAAACACGCAGATTTCAGTTATTGAACGAATACAAATTTAAACGACTTGCAAAGAGTTGAATCTCGTCGGCGTAGCATTGACGCGGCTCATCCTGTTAAGCTGGTAGTGGATTTGTTATTTGTTTATCACTATTTATTTACTTTGTTCCAGGAATATTTGTTGTATCGCGTTAAAGTATTTACGAGATTTAAAAATAGAAGCAAAACTTTCGTCTGCGGTAAAAGTGCTTTTAGCTGAAGCAGGTAAGTTGAATTGAAGGGTATTTTTAAACTTGCTTATGATGATTTCAATTTAGTTGCCACGTTGTCCTATTTTAAATTATGTCTTTGATTGCTTAAATGGAACAAACGAGCGAAGTACCTTTACCATAATGATGTCGCGTTCGCTGTTGAACGAAGTTCTCGTATTCTCAAATGTGTGTGTCACTTATCACCAGTTATTGACAGGTCTTGTAATTTTATCACCAGGAAATTCTGAGGCGCAAAATTCAGCCCGTTTGTAACGGGACAGAATGCCCTCCAATTGGTTATGATTTTTGTTTATGCTTAAACCAATGGTGGTGGTTTATTTTTGTCAAAGCTGTAGAGTAGCATAAGTGAAAGAGCTTTATTTGAAACATAGCGGAACTGGTACCGTTTTACTTCTGAAACAAAAATTGACGTAGGCTTTGCGTTATATTTGTGTATATTTCAGGAAGTGATGTGCCAATTGAAAACTATAAAACGTAAGAGCGTAACTTGTTGGAATATATATTGTGACTTAAATCTTTGTTATATTTATAATATCATGTTGTGCAGCGCGAACAGTAAGAGGGAACAAAGAGTCACACCCTCTAATTCATAATCATTTCTGGCAGTTGAAGATACCGCAGTATTGAACCATCGTTTATAATTTACCAATTTTATAATAAATACCAAAACTGAAGATGTTTTTTGGTTGCCGAGAAGCACCATATTCCACTGGCGAAAAATATTACAGAGAAACAATAATTTTATCTATTTTAGGTTTATTTTTTCAGATTTGTTTCTCATTGTATTACGTGGATTAATGATGCAAGTTCGTTCAGTCCTTATACAACCATTGATTCCATGAAGTGTGATACTGAAATGAAGCCGTTTTTGGAAGATTTTTGGCATGGAACCACAACGGTAATTGTTTTGAGAAAAAATATTAAAACAAAATTTGGGTGCTTTTAGCGTGAATTTTGCAATATTTACGGTACAATGGGTTAAATATTGAAATATATTTAAATTTTGAGGTGTGATCCGAAAGTGTTCAAACTGTAGTTAACATGTTGCTATTTATACGTGGTTGCATGGTTCGAAACTTGGTTTAAGGTTTTTGAGTTGTTTAACTACGATATATCCACGTTTTTTAAAGTTTTGAGTGTGGATTTTGGCGCTTGTTTATATTATAACTACTGAAATTTTGATAGTTTAAGGATGTTTTTCTGTTATGTTTGGTTTAGGCTCCGCTAGCGTATCTCATAGATAGCGAAATGGTGGAACGGGAGATTTGGAATGTAAGCGCCAACAACGAAAGGCACAACAAACCTTTGGACGCCATGCCTGCCCCTACAGCGCCGCCAGATGAAAGCCTTGTTCATAGCGACACATTGTTTTGTACTGAACGCTCTGTGCGAAAGTCAGGTAATATAGGTTTTGGGTTGTGGTATGTTTTGAAAACGTTTGGTTTTTGAAAACGCCTGGTTTTTGCGGCGCTGTACGCTGCTGTAGGTGCCCGGCGACGCGAATGAAAACATTTTTGGTTACAGTTTAGAATGTCATGCCTTTGAACTGCGCTGAAATGTGCAGCATGCCAAACTGTAACACAAATTCTCACTTGCGAAGCCAGTATTGGCGCTAAACAACGAGTAAACTGCAACTCTCATAATGGTGGCCAGTGTGGAGCATGTGAGTGAAATTTATAACTTTCCTACTACATTCAAAAGTGGTTTTCAGTGGTTATAGAAAAACAGCGCAAATTAATGTTTATTCGGTATTATATTGAATGCTTTGTACGCTTCTGTGACTTTTGACAATTGAAATATTTAGGTTTGACATCGTTGCAACAATTGGAAGCACGTGTGAGACAGAGTTCTACCAACAAGAACGGCGACTATGGTCTAATTCAAATTCCGAAGCCTGAAATCAATGTTTATTCGATTTCGTTTGGCTCGGGTTTCAAACGGGATTCGGTCTCAGATCGATCTGCGCTGATGTCTGCTAGTGAAACGATATTGAAGAATTTAACTAATGCTGCCAGGTCAGCTGGTAGGGGTTCTCGCCGTTTTGTAGCCTGGAGGCGATTTAACATTTGGTTCCGGTTAAACATAGATTACACATAAATGCTTCACTAAATTGCGCAAATTTATTTCAAGAATACATGCCCAGAAAAGTGGTATACTCTATTGTCTGCCGACCGCTTGGATGAACAAACTGCAATCTTTTTATCGCAGTAGAAAAGATTGCATGGCTGCGTAGCTCAGTGGTCGCAGCAGCGGATCGTAATCCGTACGTCGTTGGTTCGAACCCCTGTGCATCCGTGTAAAATTTTCATTTATGGCTCTATGTAGTATTGGTTGAACGTAGAATTATTTAGTGTTATCGTTTGGGAGGCCAGCTCGTACAGCTTCGCTGTATGTTGATATACGCATCTAACTGTAGTACCAAACTTACGGCTCTTATATAAAGTCATTGTAGAAGAAAAATTTAACTCAATGGTTAGTACGGCAGATTGGTAATCCATACGTTGTTGATTAGAGCCAAAAAACGTCCGCAGTAAAATTGTTGTGACGAGTTTTATAAGGTGCTGTATTATACTTGACAATTTTAGTGATCTGAATTGTGCCGAAAATCAATTGCGTAGTGCTGATAATGATTATGACGTTTTGTTAACGCGTCTTTACCATAACATTCAACGCAACCTGAAAGTTACCATTTCGTGTAATCGTTCGTTTGTTCGCAGATGTCAAGCACCTGCTACTGTTACGGTTTCGGTAAGTGGCTGATCGGATGTTGTAAAATAGCACATTATTATTGATATATGCAGTTTTAATTAAGATAACAATGGCTGGGTTTCTGAAATATTATTTAGTATTTACTTAATGGATGCATAAGTAAATATACTTAAGTTACTAACTCAAGTAAATGTTTAATTTTTAAGCAAAAACAAATCACAAGTAAGCCATTTAGTTTTTGTTGAAATACACATTTCAATAGCAGGTTTCGGTATCTTTATCATATCAGATTACACCATGGTAAGTATACGTACTATAGAATATTTTAGGTAAATGTATGTGTATGCAATCGAACTCAAGCTAGTGCGATGCAGTCTTGTGCAAGCAATGCAGTAGACATTATCGAATCTATGTCTAAACAGTGGGAATGCAAACTTGTACCACTTTCGGCGGCGTTGTGGCAAATGTGCAAGTACGTGGGTCTATTATTTGTTCTGGGCGCTATTTGGATTGCAAAGATATGACTTAAGTTCGATTCTGAGTAAATTTGCGGTATCAATAATTATATTTTAGGCAGGGCTTTTCATAGTGCTTTTACGATGTTTATAATCTGTCTGGCCGATGTCTATCATAGTTTTATTAAACGATAATTGCATCGATTCAAGTGGACACAGCAAATTTTCAAACGCAGCTTGAAAATGGCATTTATTCTACTTCAGCTCATACTATTTCGCGGCATATTTTAGGGTATATAGAGCCATTGTTGCCAAAATTTTCGCTAGGGGATCTGAATGGCACTGCTTAATTTTGAATTTTTCCGGAAAGGAACCGGTGCAGCATTTATTAGTTTTACCAAGTGTCAATAATGACTTTTTACAAGAATGTTCATATTAATTCAATTAGAATTAATTCTTAATTATTGTACAACTTTCACATAATGGAGATTGGTATTTGTGTGTAAACATTCTTTGAATTTTAGTGAACTAATCGCTTGCTATCGTGAATCGAAAGATGAAAATATATCTGAAAATGGCGCAGCACTGTTCTATTATCTGGCATCAAAAGCTCGGGACCCTCTGATGGCATGTATACCCACTGAACGGCTGTTGGTTAGTCTTATTGACTCGTTAGGCGCTGAATTTGTTCAAGCAAGAGGGGAGCATGTCTTCTCTTTACTCGACGCAGTTATTTCGCAAAGACAAATTGCGTTAAATTTAACACAATTTTTCTCACCTCACTCCAATGCAATTGGATATGCTGTGACTGCTTATGCTCGGTGTTATGATGCAATGATGCATGGGAAAGTTGATTGCAGTGTTGGAAGACGTTTACTGGAGAAGGTATGTGGCTTGCAGACTTAAGTGGTTTCAATGACTGATCCATTGATGTAGCGGAAACTGCAACCGGGGCATTTTGTTGTACTTTGACGAAAGCAATGTAGAAGAACAATAACATGCTACATATTAATGTGCGCCTGTTTAGCACGGACATGGGTCATTGTTAAATGTACAGTAATAGTGCGACGCTGTTGCTTCCTGGTATTGGCCAAAGTTTACAAAAATATATAGTTTCAATTTTGGTCGTAGTAGTTTGCCCTACAATATAGACACGGACAACTATAAGTTGTGGTTGGCCGTATTGCGACGTACCATCTTACTGATTAAAGATTGCAAATGACAATGATAAGTTTTCAACCAGGGTGGACAACCCATTTTCGCTATGATAATTTGTCGTTATCTGTATATATTTATACAAAATAGGAGATTCAATGATTCCCAAGCTACGTATCGTCAGTGTTACAGCTTTAGTCATACAAATATATTTTTATACGTTTGTTTGTTTATTTTTTAGTTTGTATTTTCCACAAACAAAGCTGTGTATGCAGAATTACAATCGCGTAACGATTTAGTACGTGCTCTGTTGGCAGTCAGCCATAAAGGATTGCGGCTAGAAATGAACAGAAGCGATCATGATGCGGATGCTGTTTTTGAAGTAAGTCAACGAAGTTTCAGATTTATTCGGTCTAAGCAATGTTTTGTGCTTTGAGGTTCGGCTGTTAGAATTTCCAAGGTTGCAACAAATAACAATAATTAAAGCTCAGAAATCTGTCAAATCTATTATTAAATCAACCTGTAATTTGCTAACCTGGACTGAGGTTTCGTCTACACGGAAAGTGTGCTGTTGCAGGAATACCTTACAGTATTGTTTATGAGCTTCAGTTGTAATACTGAACTTAGTTCGAAATGTAAACAGACGCAACATGATTGTTTGACACGAATTGTTGTGTATTTTAGCTTTATTTGGGCCACTGGATATGTTTGATTGCAATTCATTTGGACGAACTATTTCCAGTTGCGTTATCCGATGTCTTAAATTGTAAGCTCGGAGTTGGGAAGGTTTAGCGAAGATATTTAACTGCTCAAAAAGCTAGCAAGAACTCAATATATAAGGTTTGCAACATCCTACAGAATGATTCTAACTGGATTAAGCCCAATTCACATGCGCAAGTTTTTGCTACGAGAACTTGCAGCTGCAAATTGCACGCAGAACTTGCATATTTCATCAACCAATGAGAAAGTGGCTGCAATGAATTTAAAAACTTGCATTGTTTTTTCACACATGTTAACTAAATTCCTAGCTATGATTTTTAATGAATTATTTGTAGCTGCAAGTTTTTCGAACGGCATTTTGGACAAAACTTGCAAGTGCATGTTGCAGTCGCAAGTTCTCTCAGCAAAAACTTGCACGTGTGAATAATTCTGTAATCAAAATCTTGGGTTGGTGTTGTTAGTGGGAAATTTTATGCTTTTTTATCGATTGAAGAATTGAAGATAATTATTGTGCGTTTTAGCAAGCAATTGTCGTGATATGAATCTTCGTGTTTGGCAAGTGATTTTGTTCCAACTGCGAGAAACGAATGATGACAGCAAATGGGAATTATGTGAAGCCACTGTAGGTCTAGGTGTTTACAAAGATTGGCGGGTACGGGGACAGGGGTTGCGATGAAAAATTCAATAATGCATTGTGCATCTGGGGCGTGTAAAATTACGCAGATTTGCGCTTCTGTGCACTCTGGTGGCTGTTGGGTGCCTCCTAAATATTGGTGGTGGATGTGTTGTGATAGTAATACTATAGTACCAGGGATCGACCGGATATTAATTTCACCGGATACTGGAATCTACGCCGGATAGTAAAATTTTTGCCTAGTCGGATGTTAACGGGATATATTCCATCTAAATTTGTGCAGCGTTGGTAGTGTTTGAGTCGAGCAAAAGTGCAATGCATTAACTACTGGTTTATGTTAATTGATTGTTCGGATTTTGCATTTTACTGTCTGTGTCAAACGTTTAGGCTTCTTCTATGGCCGGGGATTACAGTTGCAGCAAAATGTATGGGATTTTCACATGTAAAAGATGTTTTGCGATGTTCAAGACCGGGACCGGATGGGGGTATCGTTTTTTTGCCGAATACTAAACCGGAACCAGATATCCGGTCGATCCCTAGTAATTGCTCACTAGAAAATAAGTGAAAACGGTCAGTTTTGTCGTTAATGTCCCATATTATGCAACAATTTTATCAACGGTGTCACAAAACCAGTTACATAACAAGCATTGTGAATCAAGTTCCGATCCTGGTTTTACGTTTGATCAAAATTACAATTGATTGAAAGCTAGCAGTAGCAGTTTTCATTCGTATATAAAATACAAGAGTAGAATTATACTCGCTGCCGCAAGTAAAAGGATTATCATCCTTAGATATGCTTGCAGCCCAGACGGGACTAAACGGTATCGGACAGCGTCTCGGAAAAAACGTATAACCCCATAGCACCGCTCTAATTCTTGGTTGTTATAACTAGAAAGTACATATTAGATTCGCTCCTAAAATTTCAGATTACATCTGTGATTTCGATTTTAAGTCAATATTTTGCTGAACGGCGCAAAACGCTGGTAGAGCTAGGACAAAATTGCTTGTTTGAACATTGGGATTGTTATGTTCAAAGCATCACTCGCCTGTACGGTCATTTATTGTATAAACGTATCGAAGCTATTGGTAGTCGCTGGCAAGAAACTCTGCCAGATATGAAGGACCTGAAATTTCAAGACGGTTAGTTTGAGTTGCGTGATTTTATCATTTTGCCGTTTTGTGTTCCTTGAATTGGCTGGACAATATCAGCTTTATTGAGGGTTGAAGTTCCAGCCCATGGATTTATGCATGAAACGGTTTTTTGGAAGACTGTGTTCGTTGAATTGGCTGGACAATCTACACTTTTATTTTTATTATTACATGTCATTTTGTTGTATTAAAACAAATGTTTATAATTTATGTCTTGTGTTTTAGCTTGTTAAAATAGATGTTTATTATTAATATTTATTTGATGTGTTTAATCTAGAATTCGAATCACTCTATCGTGAAATTGTCTCACTGGTTGATCCTTGGCTTTCGAGTGAAGCCTCGAAAGGTTGTTGTCAGAGCAGCACAAGCCCTTCTCCTACACATTCTGTTAGACGAGAGCCTTGGCCTAAAGCTCAAGCAAAAAACGCGGCCGCTGTTGTGGATTGCTTTGTATCTGCTTGTGAAATGCTGAGCAAGCAGTATTCGCAGGTGGTGTTGAGTAAGCGATTATTTTTAATCATGCTGTGTGTGTTTCTAAAATTTATCTACATAATATTACTTGAGTATTAAAGTTGTGCTTCTAAATCGCTGGCTTAAATTAATACTTAACTTTTTTTAATGAAAACAAAAATGTAAATGGGCATAGTATTTGTTTGCATCAAAAGGGCTCTTTAAGAAACCAGCTTGTGTTAATGGTTTGGATCCATTGCTTCTAGATAATCGGCAGCAGGTTCTGGCTTCTCCACAGCTTGAAAATTTCCGCCGGGGGGCGTTTCCTTGGGTCGGCAAAATTTTTTCCGTGGGAAAAATGAAAAATTCGAAAAGTTCTGGGGGCCCCGCCCCCCGCTGTGGAGAAGCCAGAGGTTCAGCACATTCGAGAATAATACACATTTTGCGTGTTCGAATAGAATCCGTTGTGGATTTTAATTAGAATTTATATATAGCATCTTTTCTATTGAATAAGTATCAATATCTATCAGTATTCTTGACTGGTACTCAATTAGCGCCTTTATCTCCATTGTGTAGTAGGTCCTGTAATTTTTAAACAAGTAGATCAAATTTCTTTGAATTACGCCAAGTAGTTCGCTTGGTTAAAAACCAATCGCTAACTGACGATACAGTCATGAGAATATGGACGTTTATATTCAATTAATTTGTTTTAGGTCAATCTTTATATGATGCTGTTGTAACAACTAGTGTCTTAACGCTAATATGGGATACGTTGGCCCAAAAATTTATCACCCCACCGGCGAATGAAGCTCACATAATTGATATCTATCAACAATATAGTGTTCGCATTCCTGTTGTAACACAAGTTGAGCCTACGACAAAGTTATTAGTGTCGTTGTTGATGGTAAGCTGGCGTGACATCTGGTTAGTAGTAAACAATCAACGAAGTAAAATATGAGAGGCTGTGTAATGAACATTAGTATTGTGTCTAAATATTTCAAGGTCTTTATTTATGTATATACTTATATCTACAGTCACGGACAGAATTGAGTGGAACCGCGGTCGCGACCGAAACGTGGTTCGAATCGCGATCGCTCGCAGACGCAATCGCGATCGCTCGCAACCGCAATTTACGTGGACGCAAAAACCGCGATTGCGATCGCAGGTTCGCGGTTAAAGTCGCGGTTACAGACGCGGATAAAATTGCGGTTACAGACGCGTTATACTCGCGGTTACTGACGCGGTTACACTCGCGGTTACAGACGCGGTTACACTCGTGGTTACAGACGCGGTTAAAATTGCGGTTACAGACGCGGTTACGATAGATTATTACACTGTGCAGATTTAAGACGCTAATGACAGCCTATGTCCGGAATTACAGCAGCTGATAATGAATATAGTTCAATTGGGCAAAATGGGCTTTGGACCCAATACTAAAAAAGAACATGGCAAGATTTTCATAAGCAAACCGCAGCTTGCTACGAAATTGGGTTGAATTAAGTTTTAAATATAATAGTTGAGAATGTTACGTTCTTGAGAAAGCAACTGGCGTAACTGTGCTAATATCAGGGTACAACCAAATGACGTCTGAACCCGACTCCAGCAGATTGCACTCTGCCATCTATTACACTACATACACATCTAATAACAAAACCAAGTTTGTTGCCGTACAACTAGTCTACGTAATACGTATATCAATACGCGAATGCCTAACGTACGCCCATGCATACTTGATACTCTATACATGTGCTCAAAACTAATTTACATATGTGGTTAACTTTAGAATACCATGCAGGTAAACGGGACCACAAGGGTCTGGGCGGGACTGCGGTTCAAAACATGACTGCGACCGCGGTTCAAACCGCGACTGCGAACGCAATTAAAATCGCGTCTACGATCGCGTCTCAAACCGTGACTGCGACCGGGGTTCAAACCGCGACTGCGAACTTTGAGACGCGATCGCTGAAGCACTCAGACGCGGCTACAAAACCGCAATGGACCCAATCGCGGTTTCTGCGCACTTAATTCTGGCCACTTTTCGTAGTTTAAAATTTGTTTTTATGCTTTTTGCGTTATCGCAAGAAAGACGCACAACTTGTAAAATACAAAAATTTGTTGAATTTTGATTTTTTTAAAAAATTGTCAAAAAATGCTGGAATCAAATGATTTTGTTTTCGTTTAAAGGTTTGTCAAAACAGAGTCGATTTAGCACTACCGCTAGTCACTAGTACGGTTGCCCGGCTGCCGATTGTAGCGAAATTGGATGAAATTATTGCTCGTGGCGATTTGGTCGTTCTTTTAGAGTTACTGTGCCGGTGTTCTGCAAAACCTGCGAATTATCAGGTACCAAACTTGGCCGTATTTTCCAACGTGTCTATTCTCTCTTGCGATTTCTGAGCTGCATGTAAAGTATAAGGGCTTAGTCAAGGGGTTGTATGGGTAAAACCTCCTTTTTATTTTTGTAAAGAAGTTTTTATACTTTTTAGTTTGTAACACAAGAAACTTCTTTTAAAATGTTTACAGACCGTAACCACATTTTCCAAACACTTGGTTACGACAATAGTTGAATGCCAGGTTTTTCACATGGTGCTACAGTGGATTGGATTTTGTTGTGTTTTTACCGTATTTTAGTTGGCATTTCATGAAGCTTGGACCCTGTTCTAAAATGGTATCTTATTGAATTTGCAACGTTTTCATTTCTTGGCAGTTACGTGTTGCTTGTCGTTGGGTAACAGGACAAACACAGTCTTGTTCTACTTGTAGTAAACTTAATTAAGTAATGAAAGTTTATCTTAGGGTTGTGCTATAACTTTTGATTGTTTTAATGCGCTTCAGCACCATGCAGCACGGTATAACAATTTGTAAGCAGGACGGTTTTGACTTGCGATGCTGCGTTGCTCGCCACGATTAGCGCTATACTAAACCTTACCGTTGCGCTGTGCGTCGATTCGCACTAATAATGCGTGCTAACGCGCAATTTAACGTCAGTTTTATGATTAATACTAATTGTGTTAAATTTTGTTTTAAGTACAATTTTTCTATAACGAAGTATGAATATTGAAATTTTATATTTTTTGACAGCGTTTTAGGTATGCCAAATTACGTTTCCAAAGCTTTTCGATGTATTTTTGGAATCGGTGGACTGGTTTGTGGTAGAGGACGATATCACAAGAGTAATGGATGCGCTCCAAAGTGTCGTTCCGCCTGAGGCTGCGATCGCTGAATATGATAGCATGCACGGAAAAACGATAAAGTACGTACGTTATAGGGAGTCTACGTTGCGATTAGCTGGCAAAGCGTGGACATCGAAACTGGATGGTGAATTTTGTATTAAAAAATGGTTTATTGGCGTGACAGATGTTTGAAAAGTTGCAAAATTTTCTAAGATTGCACAGAAACACAAACCTAACGTTGGTTCTATTTGGGTTGTGCTATGATTTCTGGCGCAGGTCGGCACCGTACGGCTACGCATGTGAATCACCACATAGCACCGCGTAATAAATTGTAAATATAAACTTGCGCCGCCGAACGGCAACTCTAGCGCCATCCTAAGTTTTTCCTTCTTCAAATTACGAAATTGTTTGTATACACAAATTTGGGATGTTGGCTTTGTGTTTTTGGCCATAGTTTTGTTTATCGCTTGTTGTTTCAGACTACTTCGGAAGGTATGTCTATTCGAGTGTGAACATTTGCTTCATCGTGTCCAGCCGTTAGAAGTATCACCTGGAGTTCTCGCTCTTACGCGAAGACAGTGTGCTTATACAGGGTTTTACGTTTACCTCCTGGCTAAAGTTATTTCTGCTTCCGGCGATGATAAGAGTAGCAAATCGAAGAAAGCTAGGCGGGAGTTGGCTGCGAAAGTATGCTCGGCGTATACGACACAGATGCTATCAACTACTGCGAGTATCGGAGAAATTCTGGGTCCGTCACTGTGGCATAGGCATGCTGAAATGTTGCTGGAGTCTTCTGTGGAGCTGGTCAATGAAACTTTGAAGGTGGAATGCACAGGTTAGTGGTGAAAGGAGGGATACATTGGTTTGATGTTTATCAACGGTCAGCTGGAGAAATTTCGATGGCACGGATGATTGCAAACTTTAAGCTAGGGCTTAACTATAGAAGATGTTTGTGTTTTGATGAGCTGGATGGCGTATTATTTAAAGGTTCAGGGTGTACTCGTCTTTTATGAGTTTTATAATTGCAAAATGCAAACTGTTTAAAGTAGTTTTTTGGATTCAATCGAAGAATGTTTTCATAGGAATAGGTACTGACTAGGAACGGCAGAGTCATATTTCAAGGTTATATAAGTACCGTTATTTTTTGATCATTGCAAGACAGCAGTTGAAATCCGGGGACGGCGTACGCTGAAGATGCGTTACGATGCTTGAATTATATTACTGCAACAACTCAGCGTGTCGCTGTATTTGTCGTGTCACACCTGTACGGCAATATTGGCGTCTCAAGCTGGACGGTGCCAAATCTCATGAACAGGGTTGACGCGAAGCAGAAAAAATATGCTGGCACCCTACATTATAATCGTCAAAAAGTATAGAACTGCTGTAACTAGCTAGAGTGGCTATTGCTTAGTTTAAACGTTGCTTTTATCTTCAGATATACTGCTGCATCATGTATCAGGATGGTTCAAAGCGAATGCTTTTAGTCATTTAATGCTTCCGTTTCTTGCTCTGATTACGGGTCAAGTTACTTCAATGAATTTTATGGCTGATATGGTTGAAATGTTAATCGAAACCTATTGTTCAGGGTGTGCAGGTGAGCATATTGTTTGAGCCTTAACACCAACGTTATAGTAGTTTGAATTTTCTTTGAAGAGACGGTGCGCGTAGTACGCAGAATTCGCAACAAAACTTTAATTGTTGACCTGAGCATAATAATTTTAATAGGACTTACAGAATCAAGTTACACACAGCTTTGATAATTAATACGCTGATTCGTGCAACAAAGAACTTTTTGAACGCAGTACCATACTATAGAGCGTGTCACGAAAATTTTACTGTGTTTGCGCCGGGTCTTAAAGTCCAGACGTGATTATTACAGGTCCGCTGTGTCATCCACTGAGCTTCGCAGATATGCAAAATCTATGCCAATTTGCGTATTCATGAAATGGTATAAAATAGGTTAGGTTTTTTGTCTTTTTGAGTAGCATCGTTGCGTTTGCTGAGGAAGGGCGGTACTGTAATTTTTGACGATTTTAATGCCTTCCAACACCTTGCAGCGTCGTACGCGAATAGCTGGATGGCAGGGTTCCAACCGGACCTAGATTTTGTCGGAAGCGGAATCGGAATCAAATTTTTTGTCGGAACCGGAATCGGAATCAAATTTTTTTTTGTCGGAACCGGAATCGGAATCAAGTTTTAGTAATTCTATTTATGCCTGTTTCCGTTACTGTTCACTGTTTCCGTAAAATTGTTTATATAGCTGATGGAATACACGTAACAACTCGGAATATTTACTAAAAAACCAACAGAATAACTGCAAATGAAAGAAACAAAACGAAAGAAGCAAAATCTAAGATCAATCATCTTAAAAAGCGATAACCGAGAAATCAGAATTCCGGCATTGGAACAGCAGTCAGCCGCAATTGGAATCGGAAGTCAAATTTTGCCGGAATTTTAGCCAGAATCGAAATTCCGATGAAACCCTGCTGCATGAACATATGTTACCGCATGGTAACGTGCAATAACGTAGAACGGCAGACGGTGACCGGCAGCGCCAGGCGATATTAAAGTATAGCGTCACCCTTAGGAGTATTAATGACGAATGCGTTTTTAGAAATTCTTCGTTTTCGTTGTTTTTAGAAAATTCCTCATTTCACTCAGATAATCGATCAAAATTTCTCGGCGATATTGTGGTTGCGTTTTGTTTGCCGGCGTCTCGACGTAAAGCGATGTCGGACGCGCTACAGTCGATGGTTTCCACAGCTGGTCACGATCGATCTTGCGCTGCGAAGCTTCCGCTTTTGACTTATGTGGTTTTTAATCAACATTGCCTTCATCTGTGCCGTGCACCGGCTGATGAATTAACCATCCTTAAGCGATGTTTGGCTGTTGTACAAACGGGTTTAGATGTGTAAGTGGATTTTTTAATTTTCAAGCTCTTTTAAATAAAAAATTGCTTTTGGGGTTGGCAGTTGCAGAAATAAGAAATAAAAGGAATTGAATCGTTTTTGTAGAAGTTTTTGTGACTTTATCTCCAATATATCACACATGACGTCTTTGTTATGCACACTCTTAGATATTTGTGGCAAGTTTAAAGTTTGAAAGTTTATCGCTAGTTCGAGCAGTAGCTATATATTATAGTAGTTTAAAATTTATGTCAAAGTTTTATCTCTAATGCTGGAGTTTGCTTCTTTGAAAACTTATTACTAACTGGCGCTATGTCCGTACTGCACATATTTGAGAATACTGGCACTTTTTTCCAGGTTGCTTCCTGAACCGAAACTGACTGTATGCATCGGGCAGTTGCTGTTTTTACTTGGACGTCAATTTCAACTGAATGCTCGTTCAACTCCAGCTGCATGGATATCTTCAATTGGGCTCCTGGATGCTACAGTTGATTGCCTTGAAACTCTGGTGGAAGATCGGAGAGGATTCATTAATGCTGTTTGGTCTAAGAAGCCGACCTATAGTGCCAGGTAAGTATTCTAGGAGTGTGGGAACGGGCCAATGCGGGCTAGCGTTAGCGTGATCGCAAGCGTATATGATTGAGTCAAAAGGGGGCTCATGGCGTTGGCGTGGCAGAAGGTGGAAGAACCCTGTAACAATTTTTAATCCCCTGGAAAATGTTTGGTTGCATTTTGTACATTATTCGTAATCCACACCAGCCCTTATTAGAAATGTTTTGGTAACATCTGACATTTTTCGTACTTTCTAGCTAATTGGCATGGCTTACGGCATGCGCTTTTTCGCAGTGGTTATGGTTCGGAGTTGAGTAGTATCTGTGTTTTAAGGTGATTGATACACATTTTTAAGAATATTATTATGTTTTCAGTATGCGTCTTACATGTTCGCTAATGGCATTATTTATCAAACAACAACGTGGATCAGAAAAGACAAGTGTACGTTTGCAAGCGGCTCATACGGTTGCTGAAAGTCAAACTGAATCTGCTAAAGCTGTTTTAGCTCAAAAACCATTTTCAAAATTTGAATCAGTTGTCAAAGATTTTGTCACCGTTCTCGAAGATCCTATGTATCATTTTGGAGACTGCAAAACTGTGCTTTGTAGAATTGCAGTATTGTTGTATAAAGAACCATATTTACGTGTATTAATGGAATAATTTGTTATGATTCATGTAATTTTGACAACGGTGCAGCAAAATCTCTTGCAATTTTATTTTGCCAGTACTAATGATGCCGGTTTTACGCGTACTATGAGAATATATGGTCGGTTTGTTGTAATTTTGTCCGCGGCATCACGATCACCTTGATACCAGGTGTTCGTAGCCTGGATAAACCTAAACATTTGTGGGCTTTCATTAAACGCATCATTTTTGCTGACAAATTTGACCCAATCGAAAATTTTAATACTTTATTTCTGACAATTTATATAATAAAGATAAAAGTACGTTTAGAACGTTAAGTTTCGAAAAGGGATCATTTTTAGAATGGTGTGTTTACCGCACCGTATTACTTTTTGTGATACCGTTGACAAAATTATTGTGATTAGCTGGTAAGTTAAATGAAAGCATTTGTATATTATGTATATATAAGATTATTTATTTATGTGATTTTGAGTTATACATTTTGCAAAATCAAGTCAGCAATGAGTGTAGTTGATGCATAAGTAGTGGATATGCGAAACTTTGAAAAGCCGTTTACTCAGTTGCTGATTCAATGGTGAGCTCAATGTACACACCTTGTAGTTTGCCCTGAAATTATTTCGTGACTGGGTTAAATAGCTTACGTTTCTTACTTATATTCCGGATACCTTAGGCTTACCGAAATCTGTTCATATGCTCGTGTTTTGATTGTGATATCATCTATTTTCTATAAGCAATGCAACATATTTTGCCTAAATCGTTATAAGTAGAAGAAACTAAATTCGTGTGGTTCACAAAAGTGACCTGGTGTACGCATGATATTGTGGAATTTGCATTAAAGTGTGGAAACGTTTTCATTAGTGGTTAAAATCGGAATATAACTTTAGTTATGTTTGATCGAGACAAACCAAAAAGCCTATATAACTCGTTTAAAGCTATGAAGAGTTTTGAATTGGTATGTAACTTTGTTTTTACTTGTTTCATATAATGTGATTTTTCGAAGTAAAAAATAATTCGTTAAAAATATACTTGACCGGGCCCATGTAAAGATTCGGGGCGGAACGTTTTTCTGTGGGACTTTTGAAAATAACCACTACGTTTAAATTTTATACAATCCAATGTCAAAGATCAATCAATCACGTTCGCACACTGACTAATTTAATAAAATTTCATCTGACTCGAAATTATGCATTAACTATGGTGTCTTAAAAGTTGGATGTATTGATTTATTGCATATTATGCTCATAACAACTTCCTGCAACTCAACTTTGTCTCAGTACATGCTCATCCTTTTCCTGATTCAATTCTTTGTGGCTGTCACATGCTCAGCGGTGAATGAAAACCAAAGACATGCAATTGCTGAAAAAGGTTGGCGGCTCTCTAGCAATCAAACGGTTTCTGACGTTGAAAAGAGCTTCCAGTGTTGTGCGTATTCAAAGCTTGAATTGCGTCGAAATCCAGATCGAAAGTGTGGCTACACTGAATGTCATTCACTAAACAGTTGCCCAACATGCGACGATAAGATTGATGAAAGAATGGCTGAAGGATTTATACGTGTCGCCGGTGGTATAGGATTGTTCTTTAGTTTTTCAGAGATTCTTGGAATTTGGCTGGCATTTATGCGGCGTTCACGTTATAACTGGGGCAGCTTGGAACACGTTTTGTCCAAGTTGATTCGACATCAACATAAAATTTTGTGACCTGAGTAGCGGTCATGTAGACAAAATGTGAATGTCACATGACATTGACTTACAAATCACTGATGTCAAGCGATCATTGTGTACAATTAGCCATTTGTCATATGATACTGCGGGACATTTATGCGAATATTATATGATATTCCAAAATTCTACTAAATATAATATGATATTTATAAAGGATAATGGAATTTGTGCACGCTAGTAAACAGTAAAAACTCGGATAATGCAGCATTTAACGATTTCGCAACTTGAATTAGCTTCTACATTTCTGTGTCACGTTGAGTTTTCCCAAAATATTTTCCTAAGTACAAATAATTCAGATTTAAAATTTTAGTGACATTCTACAGGACAATCAAGCTAGTTTACCACAACTTTGCAGACATTTTCAAACATATATGATATTTGCAGACAATATTTGGAATATCATATCATATTGCAGTACAAACAGTAGATGTCACATCAGAATAGCGGACAATTCAAATTTTTTGAATCTGATAGCGGATAAACGGTCAGACAAAATGTTACCCGCTATAGACATAGGAACAAACCGTGTTCCAGGCTGCCCCAGTTTTAACGTGAACCCCGCATTAGATTCCGAAATATGAAAGATCCTCGAGCGAATCCGAACAATTTTTTGTAACCGGAAATAACTACTTTAGCTATAAACGTGTTGTACAAATATTGAAAACGCAGCGAAAAACTATTGAGACAACTTGTTTTGAAGAAAGAACGAAATTTGTCTGGTGCACTTATTTAAATTATAATCATTGGTTTTTTGTACAGTTTTCACCATATAAGTGTAGGAAAACGATTACCTATGTTTAAGCCTGGTTTGCTTGTTGGCTTGGCGTGCATACCAGGCCGACCGAGACAACCACCTTGACCTTAGAAAGTGTTACTCCTATTAGTTTTGGTAACAAGGTTGTTTTGCTTCAGTAAACAGTACCTTAAGTAAAACACTGAGTGGCAAGAGTTCGTGAGCCCCTAATGCGGGGTTCACGTTATAACCGGGGCAGCTTGGGACACGTTTTGTCCCTATTAGACTATTGGGTAACATTTTGTCTGCTTATAAACCCTATGTCGCATTCAAAAATTCGTATTTGTCTGCTATCATCATTTGTATGTCACTCTTTGTCCTTCAATGTCATATGATATTCGACGTATTGTCAGCGAACATCATATATATTTTCAAATGTCTGCATACTTGAAGTAACATACCCACATTGTCCTATTGAATATCATATGCTACTATAATTTGAAATTTGAATTTTTGAATTATGAAGCTGTGGTTTTAAGCGATTTTGTGTCGGAAACGATTTGCAGGCATGTATTTGGTATTTAAAGCACGTTTGTGCCTCTGCCGTCCAACTTTTCATTCATTTATTAGTACCCTAAGGTTACACTGTCCCGCTGAATATCATATGATATTCGTTGAAATTTTGGAATATCATATGATATTCGCATAAATGTCCCACAGTGACACATGACATACCGTGCCTTGTACACATTGATGACTTGAGAGCAGTGGTTTGTAAGCTAATGTCATATGACATTCGAGTTTTGTCTGTTGACCCGATATAAGAGCCCGAACTTTAACGTTGACGTCGAATCAACATATGACAAACCGTGTCCCGCCTGCCCCGGTTACAACGTGAACCCCGCATTAAATTCATGTATGGCCCCGGTCACCTGGTGTTGCATTATTCACGCATACTTGGCTGCTCGCTCGCGAGTTCTCTTTTGTCATTATATATTGCCTTGCGCCGTCGCGCATGTTTCTCTGTTTTTAGATAAACTTCTGCGCCCCTTTGCAAAAATCGTTGAGTGTTCTAATACCATCATTTTTGAATATTTCTCTAAATTTAACTCAAGAACCCGGCTTTTTTAGATGGATATTTTGGGTATGCGGATCTTGAAAACACCCACGGTCCGGTGGAGCTGATCCCTAACCGCCTGCACCAACAAGTGGCCGCCCACGGTTGTACGTTTATTATTACGACCTACAACGGTTGGCGGCCACTAATTTTATGGCGGTATAAATTTCACCGATTATTTGGAAAAAAATTTTATTATAAATTGTAAACTCTAATAATTTCAAAATTTTATAAAAATTTCTGTTAACAAAAACCATATAATTAACTTCATTACTTTGCTGTTATATAATTCTTTTGATAAAAATATAACGTTTTTGTATCCTCATAAGCATAAGTAAAAATCCGTCAAAATAACTACTCTTTATAGAATTATACCGCCATATAATGTATTTACTATTTACTTAATGTTAATTATTTCATTATTAATTACGTTTGTGTTTTCAACAGCTGCTATTTTCTTTATGGCACATCGTGCGCGCAGTATATCTCGAGACCAACCGAAAACGCTGTCTGACACAATGAAACGACATATGGACGAAAAAAATTGGAAATTTTGGTTTTAATGTATAAATATATATGTGTCAGTTTTATAATTTAGATTAATTTATTTGCTCGGCTTAGGCTTTACGAATATGCTCATTCTTACGTTTAGGCTTAGGCTTAGGAATATGCTCATTCTTACGCTTAAGCTTTAGGCTTAGGAATATGCTCATTCTTACGCTTAGGCTTTAGGCTTAGGAATATGCTTATAATACTGTTCTCCGCCCCTGTTTTTTACATTGGCCATTGAGCGAATAGTTTAGCGTTGAGATGACACATTTTTGTTCCTGGCATTCTTAAAGAAATCATTTTGTATAACAACTTATTACCTTGAATTCTTCCTACATCGTTAAAAATTTTCTATGTTTAATTTTGCCCCGGTTATGCCGGCGGCTGGTAGATTTGCTGCTGGTTAATCGTTGATTTTTCATACCCTTACATAATAATTTTACTTGAATCTTTGTTAAAATATTTCACACACAAGGGCTTTTCATGATAAATTCGTGTATAGAAAATTTTATCTAAAATATTTCCCACACAAGTGTTTTTCTAATTTTACCACTTCATTCAGATTCAGTTGAATAAAACTTTTATTTGACAATTTATCCAAAAATTTTTTTTTAAAATCTATTTCTTTTATATTGAATGCCTGACGGCAATGTAAGTACGTGAGACATGATTGTCCGTTAAATATAGTGCAGTGCACTGTATGTATGCTAGCTGGCAGCATACGGTCGACAAATATAGTCGACGAAAATGGTAGTTGGACAGGCGAACTACGTGGCGCAGTGGTAGAGCGCTCGCTTAAGGATCCATAGGCTGAGAGTTCGATTCCCGCTCTAGCCCGCTTTTCCAGGTGCTTAGTTAAAAGATCTGATGTCCCGGTTCCTACCTAGACTGACAGGCAATATCTCAAAATATTTCAATATTCATTTACATAAAGGTTTTATGAACGCTTCTATATTTAATTTTTGCCCCGGTTTTGCCGGCGGCCTGTTTTTTGCGATTCGTCAGTCGTTGAATTTTTACACCTTACATAATAATTTTACTTCAATATACGTAAAATATTTCCCACACAAGGGTTTTTTACATAAATTCAAATATATAGAAAAAATTTTCAGTAAAATTTTATTTAAATATTTCCCACACAATAGTTATTGTAAAGCTAACACTTCATTTAGAGTCAGTTGGCAAAAAACATTCAAATTGGCAATTTATCTATAGTTTAAAATGGGGAACCATAAGCCTACGTCCATGGGAAACAGCCCACTCTCCTTACAACATCCTCCCCCGCCTGTCACGCGGCTCAAACGTCTCTTGATGTGAACGATCTTATTGCAATGTTGCTGATACCAACTGGCGTAAGCTTATTGTATTTATTTGAGCATGCTTCGTTTAAGGTCCCTTATTCATTAATCCAGATAAAGTATTTTTTGTAAATATTGTGTGCGTTTTTGATATTTCAAAACACTTAGAACACTATTGTAGGTTTGGGATATTAGAAAAGCATTGCTACATTTAAATAAAACAGTAAACACATAAACGTAGCTTCACGTTGACGTATCGAGTCAAGTTTTTGATAGTAAATTACTGGCAAGTGTCCTCGTATACGTTCCAAGCCGAGTTGTTGAAGTTCCTGTTAATTCGGTCGCAATTAGTATGGACCACCTGCAAACCAGTGGCAAATGTATCTTGGTGTCTCAACACGATTCGTACACGTTGTTCTGTGAAATTGATGGAGTTAACTTTTTGTCAAAATGGCCCCGTAAGTTCTGTCGCAGTGCTGCTGGTTAATCGTTGATTTTTCATACCCTTACATAATAATTTTACTTGAATCTTTGTTAAAATATTTCCCACACAAGGGCTTTTCATGATAAATTCGTGTGTAGAAAATTTTATCTAAAATATTTCCCACACAAGTGTTTTTCTAATTTTACCACTTCATTCAGATTCAGTTGAATAAAACTTTTATTTGACAATATATCCAAAAATTTTTTTTTTAAAATCTATTTCTTTTATATTGAATGCCTGACGGCAATGTAAGTACGTGAGACATGATTGTCCGTTAAATATAGTGCAGTGCACTGTATGTATGCTAGCTGGCAGCATACGGTCGACAAATATAGTCGACGAAAATGGTAGTTGGACAGGCGAACTACGTGGCGCAGTGGTAGAGCGCTCGCTTAAGGATCCATAGGCTGAGAGTTCGATTCCCGCTCTAGCCCGCTTTTCCAGGTGCTTAGTTAAAAGATCTGATGTCCCGGTTCCTACCTAGACTGACAGGCAATATCTCAAAATATTTCAATATTCATTTACATAAAGGTTTTATGAACGCTTCTATATTTAATTTTTGCCCCGGTTTTGCCGGCGGCCTGTTTTTTGCGATTCGTCAGTCGTTGAATTTTTACACCTTACATAATAATTTTACTTCAATATACGTAAAATATTTCCCACACAAGGGTTTTTTACATAAATTCAAATATATAGAAAAAATTTTCAGTAAAATTTTATTTAAATATTTCCCACACAATAGTTATTGTAAAGCTAACACTTCATTTAGAGTCAGTTGGCAAAAAACATTCAAATTGGCAATTTATCTATAGTTTAAAATGGGGAACCATAAGCCTACGTCCATGGGAAACAGCCCACTCTCCTTACAACATCCTCCCCCGCCTGTCACGCGGCTCAAACGTCTCTTGATGTGAACGATCTTATTGCAATGTTGTTGATACCAACTGGCGTAAGCTTATTGTATTTATTTGAGCATGCTTCGTTTAAGGTCCCTTATTCATTAATCCAGATAAAGTATTTTTTGTAAATATTGTGTGCGTTTTTGATATTTCAAAACACTTAGAACACTATTGTAGGTTTGGGATATTAGAAAAGCATTGCTACATTTAAATAAAACAGTAAACACATAAACGTAGCTTCACGTTGACGTATCGAGTCAAGTTTTTGATAGTAAATTACTGGCAAGTGTCCTCGTATACGTTCCAAGCCGAGTTGTTGAAGTTCCTGTTAATTCGGTCGCAATTAGTATGGACCACCTGCAAACCAGTGGCAAATGTATCTTGGTGTCTCAACACGATTCGTACACGTTGTTCTGTGAAATTGATGGAGTTAACTTTTTGTCAAAATGGCCCCGTAAGTTCTGTCGCAGCTCGTTTAAAATCGTTTACAAGATAAGTCCAGAATTAAAAAGTGGTGCGGCAAAAATTTTGTTTCGAATTGTGAAGCTGCTGAAGAAAAACTCATTGGTGGTACTTCCAATGAGACTTTTGAATGCGTCCTCCATTACGACTGCACGGTTCTGACAATTTAGTACAAACCCCTTTATTTTGAATACAATGGTTTCTTGACTTCCATCGACTACTTTGTAGCAGTTAAAATTCGGAAATGTATGCTTGTGGGCTAAAGTTGTCTTCAAGTTAGTGCTTGAGAACGCCGAGAAATAATGATTCAGACAGCTCGCAGCCACCTGCTTGACTGACGTATACAACACTGTCGGTATCACAATACAGCAATTTATTTACAACCTGAAAGAAGAATTTTTTCAAGTTGCAGCTGTTATAACTAATATACAACTACGTATTAAAAATAATGAATATGTTGCACTTGGAAATAAATGTATGACACCTACCTTTTTCATTAACGATAACAGATGAAGCCTTGCATTGACATCGTGAAGCATGCGATTGGTAGATTTGAATAGGGGGCAGGAACCTCTGTTTCTCTCTTTAGCTTGTACTTTATCAGCATCATGAATTGTCCAGCCTGGCATACGTCGTCAATTTGATATTTTGGGTTCGCCAGAAATTTTAACAAGGTTGTTGAAATCAAGCGTGATTCCTTCAACTTCCTGCCATTTCAGTATGTAACTATCCTTCTCCTTGTTTGATGTACAGCTCGACGGAAAGCCAGATGCCTCGGTTTTTAACTTTAAATAATTATTAATGTACCCTTTAAACACTTCTGATGAATGTTTCTCAAAATTCCACACTTCATAAAAATCAATTAGATTATATCCGCGTTTAAATGAATAACTTAACTCGTAATGAGTCCAAACACCTTTTAGACGTCGCTTGTCATCTTCGTGAAAGCATGGTTGGTTGACGGTGTCCATTGCGCACAGATGGCACAAAGGAAATATCAGCTTGCCTGAATTGTCAGAGTATGGAAGCACCCCAAATAGTGCGGTTTTCGGAGGTGAAACCTTGCAGTACATCAATCCAAAGTAATTTTTAATGGGTTCGAAATTTTCAGTCATGATTTTAGGAAACTTAATCGGCATTTCTTTTGCTTTTAAAATATATGGGTACAATGAACCGACATCTCTGTAGGAAATTTTTTCATCACCTTTAACCTTGTATGCAACCATCATTGTAGTTACTCTATCTGCACGCAGAGTAGATCGAACATCTAGTACATCCCGATCGATATCTTGAGTTCTGGTCATGCGATTTAATGGACATGAGTATTTTGTAAAATTATAATTCAAAATTTGCTTTTGTGTTAGTTTGTTTGGATGAATTTTCGATATTTCTATGGTGTAGGCCTCTAAAATCAAAAGCTGCCCTTGGAGTTAAGGAAGCGTTTGCTTCTATATTTGCAACAGGTCGAAAACCCGATGCTGTAAATTTAGATAACGGCGTAGAATTTAAAAACAAAATAGTTTTGGAATTCTTTAAAAATGAAAACGTCTCAGTAGTTTTACAACTGACCCTAATATTAAAAGTTCTCAAAGCGAGCGAACAATTCGGAGTTTAAAAAGTGTAATTTACAAATTTTGCATGAATAATCGTTCATGGAGGTATATTAACAATTTAGATAAAATAATAGATGGTTTAAACCACTGAAAGATGCGAGTTCTTGGAGGCATATCGCCAGCCCAAGTCACTCCCGAAAATTAAGGTGAAATTTATCGCAATATGTTTTTTGATAACAAGGCGACTAAATCGGCCCAAAAATTTAGCGTCGGAGATCATGTTCGCGTTCAAATAAGACATCTTTCACTCGCGGTCAAGATCCTACCTTCACTAGCGAAGTTTACACTATAACTTAGATATTTCATGTCAAACGTCGTAAGACTATTTTCATACGTTTTTTTCGATTTCGGCTCATAATGGGTTCTCAATTGCTAAAAACCTTTCAACTTGTCAAATTTTGAACTTTTGATTCTAAATTTTGGCTCGTTGATTTTTCGGTAAATGAGTGCAAAACCGATTACAGTAAAATATCTGTTGATTTACAATCTTTTTTACTCCACTGCGTATAAATTTTACTAATTTTAGCTTATATTATCAAATGAATACTAAAAATAATTTCATTTAGAAATATATGATATTTTAATGGCGAAAATTTAGAATCGAATTTGTTACATTCCAGAATAAGCGGTAAAAGAACACATTCTTATACTAATGTCAAACGTCGTAAGACTATTTTCACACGTTTTTGTTCAATTTCGGCTAATAATGGGTTCTCAATTTCCTAAAACCTGTCATGTTGTGAAATTTTAAAATTTTGATTACAAATTTTGGCGCGGTGATTTTTCTGTAAATGAACGTAAACTGAATTACAGTGAAATCTCAGCTAATTTGCAATATTTTTAATATTTCTACGTAAAAATTCACTAATTTTTGCGTTATACTGGTATAAGAATTATAACGTTAACAGCGCTAAATATATATTATATCTTAGAATATTTGCATATAGTTTATATCTATATATTTTATATCGATATAGTACATGTGTGAGTGTGATATCTATGTATAATACCAACCTGAACAACATTCCATATGTAATCCACAACTTTAACAGTTTGAGTGTTTTCATTAACACCTTCAACAGTAACTTGATACCATGCCTAAAAATTCAAGTTACTGTATCGCCCATGTTACGGTTTCCCATAGGACAGGTTTCACATGGAACATGCGGGCTTACTGAACACAGGAGAGTTTTGCAAACATATTTACGTATATAACCTTAACATTGTTTATAAAGTAAAAACGACCGAATAGATAACTGTGCTTGTGCAGACATTGACTATAATTGGAACACTAGAATAATGTTTGAACTAAGAGTCGAGTTCGATAGATGAGGTGGACAGTAGGATACACAAAACACAGATCATACGTGTTGGTACATGTAGATCCTTATATGCATAGCACATGTAATTTTAAAATACGTGCATACACTTGCACATATAGCACTAGAGAAAAATATATCGGCTACGTGGCGTAATGGGAAGCGCGTTTGACTCGCGAGCGAGAGGACCGAGGTTCGATCTCTGGCGCAGCCATTTGTCAGAAAATGAAAGAGAAAAACCAAGTATATTCGCAGTACTTCGAAAAAATGGGTTGTCTCGATCGTGCAGTTCTTACATGGAGGTCCCACCGAGATACGATACATGTACGTGAAGATGTCTACTATCTACTAGCTATGTAAAATGAATTGTTCCTCCTGAGAAATTTCCTACTTGTCATATAAAATATTTTTAATTGAATATCTAACGATTCCTGCCGCCGGAACACATATTCTCAAATGTGTGTTAAATTCTGAAACGTGTGTGAAACAGGAAATTTTAAACTTTAAAATTTTGTAAGGTATTTGTTTGAAATTCACTTTATTACCTCTTCATAAGTTTTCAAATCTGCAAGTGCTAGCGTTGGTTAGTTTTAAAATCTGTCGCTAAATATTATTGCTATATGTCTCATTTGAGAAAACGGACGTTTGATTTATAAGCGTTCCAGTGCCTGACGAGTTAAGTGGTACGCGTTAAAACGAGAAGGTTCTACAAATGAAAATACCTCATACAGCGCACAGCCATTCATCGATGTATACTGTAAAATCGTCATAGTATGTGTAGAGATTTCAAACTATGTAAAGTGATTTGAAGCTAAAATTAAGTGCCGTGTTGTAACAGCATGATGTACCGCTTAGACGGGATTTTGTAATGTCGTTACATGAAGTATAGGGTTTGTGGTTGTCGGTTAATTGTTGCGATTCCGATTTTGCAGTCACTAGCTGTGTAAAATGTATTGTTGCTTCTGAGAAGTTTCGTAGTTGTCAAATGAAAAGTTTTTAGTTGAATTTGTAACGACAACTACTGTCAGAACACATATTTTTATGTTTGTGAAATTGTTTAACGTGTGTGAAACAGAAAATGTTAAACTTAAAATTTTTGTAAGGTTTTGGTGTGAAATTGGCTTTATTAACTCTGCATAACTTTTCAAATCTGAAAGTGGAAGACTTTGTTAGTTTTAAAGTCTGTTGGTTAATGTTGTTAGTTGCTATGTGCTCATTTGAGAGTACGGACGTTCGATTTAGAGGCGTTGCAGTGCCCAACGAGTTAACGGGTAAATGGTTCTCGCAACCCTAGCTATGAAAATCAAAAAATGTTTCTAGAAAACTAATTTATTTACTCTAAATTGGCAATTTAACAATTCGATTTCATGAGCAGTACAAGAGTGGAGTTGTCCAAAAATCGCTATGTGTACACTGTTCAAGTTGTACTTACTAATTATAGAAGCAAACATACTGTAGGACTTTTTGAACGGCAGAACTGTAGCAATTTTTTTATGTCGACTAAAATTATGTTACACGAAACATATATAGGAAACACTACCGTATTCCTATGATGAAATGTTTAAATGATAAAGTTTGATGGTTTGATGTTCGGCACAACGTATCAAGATTTGAATAACAATTGGTTTTCTTTTTTACGTACTGATAGTGTGTGTTTGCGAAATAATATATTCAGTGTTTGTTGTTTGTACGTCGTGCTCTTACTGGCAAAATTTTTAGATTTACAGAAAGAGGACGTTGAGAAGAGCCTAAAAACAACGAAGCTTGCCTTGTAGATATTCCCAAAAGGCCATAGTGGTTAAAGATTCCGGTCTTGTTATATTTTTTGCTTGCGGTTTTTGGAAAACCGTTTTTGTTTGGTTTAAGAAAATAGGCGGCAAATCGGAGAACTAAAGTGTAATAAAAACAGTTAACTATCCATAACAGCGCAGTTGCAAGCATTCACAGTCTGCAGTATATACATTGCAAACAGAATTTGAAGCGGTTAAGCCTTATCTTATAAACCGCAGCTAAAACTGTTCAGTTTCCCTTGACAAGGTCAGCTGGCTACGAGTCTGGTTAAGGGCTTCATGTACTTTTGTGTTTTTCAATTCGGTATTGCCGAACTTTGGTGTTTTTCGACACTAAATTTATGTTTAAGCGCTGAAAAATGTGTTAACCTAAAACCTAAGCCTAAGTATAAAATATCGTGCAAAATCGAACCATACTTTTTCACAGTTCCACCAAAAAACGGTTCGGCCTTTAAAAGTAACATAATTCGGCCCCACAATGGTGGGTTAAAATTTTGTTGGCGTTCGTTTAATGTGCGAAATGTTTTGCAACGAGAACTTGCAGCTGTAAGTTTTGTCAGCTAAGCCTAAGCCTAACCGCAGGAATTCGCATATTCCTAAACCTGAACGCTGCGCCCAAAATTCCAATTTTCCGGGTAATATCCCAATTTCCCAAAATCCCAATTTCCCAAAATCCCGTGCAAATAATGCTGCGCTCAGAATATCAATTTTCCGCGTAATATCCGAATTTTCCAAAATCCCAATTTGCCAAAATCCCAGCGAAAAACGCTGCGCCCAAAATCCCAATTTCCCAAAATCCCGAGCGAAAAATTTTGCGCCAAAGTACCAATTTTTCTGGTAATATCCGAATTTCCCAAAATCCCAATTTCCGAAAATCCGGAGTGAAAAACGCTGCACCCAAAATCCCAATTCTCAAAATCCCGAGCGAAAAACGCTTCGCTCAAAATCCCAATTTCCCGGGTAAATTGGAATTTCCCAAAATCCCAATTTCCCAAAATGCCGAGCGAATAATGCTGCGCCCAAAATCTCTATTTCCCAAAATCCCGAGCCAAAAACGCTGCGCTCAAAATCTCAATTTTCCGGGTAATATCCGAATTTCCCAAAATCCCAATTTCGCAAAATCACGAGTGAAAAACGCTGCGCCCAAAATCCCAATTTCCCAAAATCCCGAGCGACAAACGCTTCGCCCAAAATACCAATTTCTCGGGTAATATCCGAATTTCCCAAAATCCCTATTTCCCAAAATCCCAAGCGGAAAATGCTCCGCCCAAAATCCCAATTTCCCAAAATCCCGAGCGAAAAACGCTGCGCCCAAAATCCAAATTTCCCAAAATCCCGAGCGAAAAACGTTGCGCCCAAAATCCCAATTTCCCAACATCCCGAGCGACAAACGCTTCGCCCAAAATACCAATTTCTCGGGTAATATCCGAATTTCCCAAAATCCCTATTTCCCAAAATCCCAAGCGGAAAATGCTCCGCCCAAAATCCCAATTTCCCAAAATCCCGAGCGAAAAATGCTCCGCCCAAAATCCCAATTTCCCAAAATCCCGAGCGAAAAACGCTGCGCCCAAAATCCCGAGCGAAAAGCGCTGCGCTCAAAATCCCAATTTCCCAAAATCCCGAGCGAAAAACGCTGCGCGCAAAATCCCAATTTCCCAAAATCCCGAGTGAAAAACGCTGCGCCCAAAATCCCAATTTCCCAAAATCCCGAGCGAAAAACGCTGCGCCCAAAATCCCAATTTCCCAAAATCCCGAGCGAAAAGCGCTGCGACCAAAATCCCAATTTTCCAAAATCCCGAGCGAAAAACGCTGCGCCCAAAATCCCAATTTCCCGGCTGATATCTGAATTTCCCAAAATCCCAATTTCTCAAAATCCCGAGTGGAAAAACGCTGCGCCCAAAATCCCAATTTCGCACAATCCCGAGCGAAAAACGCTGCGCCCAAAATCCCAATTTCCCAAAATCCCGAGCGACAAACGCTTCCGCCCCGAAATGCCAATTTCCCGGGTAATATCCGAATTTCCCAAAATCCCTTCTTCCCAAAATCCCGAGTGAAAAATGCTCCGCCCAAAATCCCAATTTCCCGAAATCCCGAGCGAAAAACGCTGCGCCCAAAATCCCAATTTCCAAAAATCCCGAGCGAAAAACGCTGCACCCAAAATCCCAATATCCCAAAATCCCAATTTCCCAAAATCGCGAGCGAAAAATGCTCCGCCCAAAATCCCAATTTCCCGAAATCCCGAGCGACAAACGCTTCGCCCAAAATACCAATTTCCCGGGTAATATCCGAATTTCCCAAAATCCCTACTTTCCCCAAAAATTCCGAGTGAAAAATGCTCCGCCCAAAATCCCAATTTCCCGAAATCCCGAGCGAAAAACGCTGCGCCCAAAATCCCAATTGCCCAATATACCGACCGAAAAACCCTGCAACCAAAATCCCAATATCCCAAAATCCCAATTTCCCAAAATCGCGAGCGAAAAATGCTCCACCCAAAATCCCAATTTCCCGAAATCCCGAGCGAAAAACGCTGCGTCCACAATCCCAAAATCCCGAGCGAAAAACGCTGCGCCCAATATCCCAATTTCCCAAAATCCCGAGCGAAAAGCGCTGCGCCCAAAATCCCAATTTCCCCGGGTAATATCTGAATTTCCCAAAATACCAATTTCCTAAAATCACGAGTGAAATACGCTGCGCGCAAAATCCCAATTTCCCAAAATGCCGAGCGACAAACGCTTCGCCAAAAATACCAATTTCCCGGGTAATATCCGAATTTCCCAAAATCCCTATTTCCCAAAATCCCAAGCGGAAAATGCTCCGCCCAAAATCCCAATTTCCCAAAATCCCGAGCGAAAAAGGCTGCGCCCAAAATCCAAATTTCCCAAAATCCCGAGCGAAAAACGTTGCGCCCAAAATCCCAATTTCCCAACATCCCGAGCGACAAACGCTTCGCCCAAAATACCAATTTCTCGGGTAATATCCGAATTTCCCAAAATCCCTATTTCCCAAAATCCCAAGCGGAAAATGCTCCGCCCAAAATCCCAATTTCCCAAAATCCCGAGCGAAAAATGCTCCGCCCAAAATCCCAATTTCCCGAAATCCCGAGCGAAAAACGCTGCGCCCAAAATCCCAAAATCCCGAGCGAAAAATGCTCCGCCCAAAATCCCAATTTTCAAAAATCTCGAGCGAAAAACACTGCGCCCAAAATTCCAATATCCCCAAAATCCCAATTTCCCAAAATCCCGAGCGAAAAACGCTGCGCCCAAAATCCCATTTCCCGAAATCCCGAGCGAAAAACGCTGCGCCCAAAATCCCAATTTCCCAAAATCCCGAGCGAAAAACGCTGCGCCCAAAATCCCAATTTCCCAAAATCCCGAGCGAAAAACGCTGCGCCCAAAATCCCAATTTCCCAAAATCCCGAGCGAAAAGCGCTGCGCCCAAAATCCCAATTTCCCAAAATCCCGAGCGAAAAACGCTGCGCTCAAAATCTCAATTTCCCGGGTAATATCCGAATTTCCCAAAATACCAATTTCCCAAAATCCCGAGCGAAAAATGCTCCGCCCAAAATCCCAATTTCCCGAAATCCCGAGCGAAAAACGCTGCGCCCAAAATCCCAATTTCCCAAAATCCCGAGCGACAAACGCTTCGCCCAAAATACCAATTTCCCGGGTAATATCCGAATTTCCCAAAATCCCTATTTCCCAAAATCCCGAGTGAAAAATGCTCCGCCCAAAATCCCAATTTCCCGAAATCCCGAGCGAAAAACGCTGCGCCCAAAATCCCAATTTCCAAAAATCCCGAGCGAAAAACGCTGCACCCAAAATCCCAATATCCCAAAATCCCAATTTCCCAAAATCGCGAGCGAAAAATGCTCCACCCAAAATCCCAATTTCCCGAAATCCCGAGCGAAAAACGCTGCGTCCACAATCCCAAAATCCCGAGCGAAAAACGCTGCGCCCAATATCCCAATTTCCCAAAATCCCGAGCGAAAAGCGCTGCGCCCAAAATCCCAATTTCCCCGCGTAATATCTGAATTTCCCAAAATACCAATTTCCTAAAATCACGAGTGAAATACGCTGCGCGCAAAATCCCAATTTCCCAAAATCCCGAGCGACAAACGCTTCGCCCAAAATACCAATTTCCCGGGTAATATCCGAATTTCCCAAAATCCCTATTTCCCAAAATCCCGAGCGAAAAATGCTTCGCCCAAAATCCCAATTTCTCGAAATCCCGAGCGAAAAACGCTGCGCCCAAATCCCAATTTCCAAAAATTCCGAGCGAAAAATGCTGCGCCCAAAATCCCAATATCCCAAAATCCCGAGCGAAAAATGCTCCACCCAAAATCCCAATTTCCCGAAATCCCGAGCGAAAAACGCTGCGCCCAAAATCCCAAAATCCCGAGCGAAAAACGCTGCGCCCAATATCCCAGTTTCCCAAAATCCCGAGCGAAAAACGCTGCGCCCAAAATCCCAATTTCCCAAAATCCCGAGCGAAAAACGCTGCGCTCAAAATCTCAGTTTCTCGGGTAATATCCGAATTTCCCAAAATACCAATTTCCCAAAATCACGAGTGAAATACGCTGCGCGCAAAATCCCAATTTCCCAAAATCCCGAGCGAAAAGCGCTGCGCCTTAACCCTTTCTCGCATGAATATTTTCTATTTCCCTTGAGACCTACTTTTTATGCTAGGATTCGAACTCAAGTGACTGGAGTTGGAGGCGTATACCATCACCACTCAGCTATAGAAGCTTGACGCTCGAGCCCGAGTAGGCTCTCACGTCTTGTGGAGATTTAGTACTATGTATATGTGTTGCAATTGTTAAAGACGGTGCGATATATATAATTTAACGTATATACACTGCGCTGAGTTGCCTATACGCAACTCAATGTGAAAAGGGGTTATAGATAGCAAACTCAAAATTTTTCGCTTAACCCTTGCTCACATGAATATTTTCTGTTTCCCTTGAGACCTACAAGAGTGTTTGTCTTTCTACCTTGAGCCTTACTTTTGCTGTAGAACATAAGCTTATGCTGTATTTTATTACCTAGCTAGTGCAGTATATTTTTATTTAGTTTTTTCCGCAGTTATTATTAACGAGTACGTATGACCATAACTTAGATTGCGGGCACATCGGTCTGTTTTTTCTAGAGTATGATAATTTTTTAGTTCTGCTAAAATTTCATAATTCAAAAAATTTTCGTGCTTAGAACCAGGGATGGGAATCTCGGTCTGGGTCTCGGCAAGTCTCGGTATTTGGCAGGTCTCGGTCTCTCGGTCTGGGTTTCGAAAGTCTCGGTATTTGGCAGGTCGCGGTCTCGGTCTCTCGGTCTCGCTTTTGACCAGAAATCAAGGATTCAGCAAATGTATGACTGTATTCTTGAAGTAAGTTACAGCTGATAAATAAAATTTTTGGCGGTGAAATTGAGAAATTTCATAGTTACGCAATAATTACCAGCAGATATTCTGCAACAACAACTCGGTTTTAACCGAGACCTCCCATCCCTGTTCGAACGCTAAAATACATTTTAATGTGCATTTTCATTGAGAATCTATCATTTTATGAAGTCTTCTGAACAACTTGGCTTCCACATTCACAAGTTTAACAAAAAATTTCAAAAGCAATTTCACACTCGCCGCGAAGTTTTTTCGCTTTAAGGATGGGTTCACTTTTAAGGCCCAACATTTTGCAAGTTTTGTGGCAATTGTTATTTTTGGGAAGTGTAGTGGATGAAGCCACCACCCACGCCTGCTCTGGCACTGGAGCCTCCTCCTATGATTGGTGTTTGCGTAACTGTATTTTTGCCTTTGCCATCCTTAATTATAATTTGCTGATTGTTAACAATTTCAGTTAAAACATTGTTTGAGAATTAAAATGTCTAACGCAGACAATCCACCAAACCCCTGGGAACTGACTGAATATGAACGTCAAAGAAAACCGCATGAAATAATTACGGACAACACTGAAATTGCAGTATCTCCAAGAAGTCTGAATGCTGAATTAATGTGTCCGATATGCTTAGATATGCTAAAGAACACTATGACAGCGAAAGTATGTGGAAGCAACACATTTTACTTGGCCCAGGCAAACAAAGCAGCTACAAAATATCACAAAGTGTTTTATTCGAGTGACAGTTACATATTATGAATATACTAAAACGAAAAACGCGTGCGTAGGTGCTTATTTTAACCAAGAGTGGATAATGACAAGAACGTGCAACTCTTAGGGTCCCGAATGGTGCAAAATATACTACCGGGTGTTGCATCGGGTGTTGCGTTTTTGGCGACCCCCTTGTTTGGAGGGTGGTCGCTATCACATAAAGTGTAATGTTTCGCACCCGTTGCAGCCCCCTCTAAATAAAGTGGGTTGGGCAAAAACGCAACGAGTGCCGGGTACATTCTTTTGTACAGAATGAGCCCAGTTGCACACTCTTGTTAATTAGCGATTATCCACTCTTGGTTTAAATAAATTATATAAATATAGAACAGTGGTATTAAGTTTTACTTTTTAGTGCAAGATATATCAAGACGTTCCGGTCGTATGCTTTTGTATTTAGCTGCGCTATCTTTGATGCCGCGTTGCTCACAAACAACGGTTTAACACCTCTTAATATTTAAGCAACATATAAGACTCACGGACAAAGTTGTAGGGTGGTTATGTATATGCATACAAATTTATTATACGGATTGTTGATACAAGAGCTAAGGCGTGTGGCAGAAATACATAAATTCCGAAACTGTTTTCAGGAATGTTTGCATCGGTTTTGTAACGAGTGTATCACCACTGCATTACGAAGCAATAACAAAGAATGCCCAACTTGTCGTAAAAAGCTGGTCAGCCGTCGATCTTTAAGACCTGATAAGAATTTCGACAGCTTAATAGCGAAGGTTTGTACTCTAGTAACACAGCAAGGGCAGCATGTGTTTGTTTACGTTAGTATTTCATCGTTGAAATCAGAAATAGCTTGCAGTTTTTCAGTTTTTAAGTCATTGTAATATGTGATCTATGACTATGGGTAAAGATATTTATCAGTTAGCTTTTTTGCAATGGTATTTTAGATTTACCCAGATCGTGCAGAATACGATGCGTTACAAGAAAAAGCTTTGGCGAAATTGTCGAAACAACATTCTACGGCGGCGTTGCAGAAAAGCATAGAAGACGGCATTAGAGAACAAGCTCAAATCCGTAAACGGGCTCAAAAGTCCCGCGCGGTAGGTACCAGTCTTGGATGTTTTTAATGTAAAATTGTTCTGCCAAAGTACTAATCAGGATCTGGTTTTGTGTTAATAGCTACTGAAAGTTTTTGAATGTTCTGCACGGTGGTAAGACATAAAAGCAAACCATGCAACTATGCATCTTTTATGCATTAAGCTGTGTTCAGAATTGTGAATCATATTCTATCTTAAGCCATAAGACTGTGCATAAATTAAAAATAGCGTCAAATAGTAGTTTTAATACATTGTGTAAAATTGCATTTAAATATGAACTAAATCGAGAGTGAATCTTGTGTAGAGGTTTTTAAAAATGCGTATGTTCGTACGTATTGCAAAGAATCTACGTAAATATGTGTTTATTGTGGTTTAAGATTCGTGTGCGAACACTACGGTCCGATTCTGGCGGTATATCTGCATTTGATTCGCCTGGTCATTCATCTGAAGCTAAAACTGCTCCAGCTTTATTGGACAGTTCGTATGGCATTGAAGGTATTTTAGAGAAAACCCATAACGAGTTTTCGAGTAGTGTAAATTACAATTAGTCGTTTGTTTCAAACTATGCATGTAACGGTTTGCGAATACGATATCGCACGGTGACGGACGGAAAGTTCCAAAACGCATCGCGCAGTTACGTTCAGCGGTCTGTGGTCGTTATTATGCTGGTTTACGTCTTATTGGTCTTGGTCACTTTTGTAGTACAACTGTTCCCAGTATTTTAAGAATAATTTAAACCTCCAGTTTGCAATGCACAGTAGATTGCAAACATTTGTTTTTATTAAGTAAATGTATTGTTGCTGAGACTTTATAGAAATATCTGTATGCAGGCTGTTACTTATGAAATTGGTGGATTTAATTCTCTAGGGCAAGGAAGTGGTCCGAACACCCCATCGACAACGCCTGGTGGTGGAAAGCGACGTAAGGCTGTTCAGTTGGCAAGTGGCGGTCCTGGAAGCAGAGAATCAAGCGTAGCGCCTTCAGAGACTTCACAAGCGAGTGGAAGCAATAATTCCGGAGGAAATACTGGAATAACAGCTCAAGAGGTGATACTAGTTCACAGCAAAACGGATCTTTAGGTTGTATTTCAAACAATTACAGTATGGGAATATTGTTTTCAACCAATAGGGCGTTGCAGTGATAATTTTTAACCGTTTTATAAACGGCGTTTTCGGATAGTTGTTTACCATTTAATGATAGGTCTTGCAATTTTCATACTATGGAAACCCTGATTGGTGTAGGTACTAAAAAGCCTATGCGTTTTAAATTTAAATTTTTGTTTGCAGGTAGAACTTGTCCTTAATCCGCATCCAGATATGTTGTCAGCTTCCGCTGCTATTGATTCGTGTGCAAAAACAAATCGCTACTTGAAAACAAGTGCTGTTGCTACTAGTAAGCTTTGTTATATACAAAGAGTTGATGGTTACTCTTCAGACAAGTATGTGTAACTCGCATGATATTTTTGCATTCCAAGGACAGCATCATAAATTTATGGGCAACAAGATTGTGAACGTTTTTAAAGTTTACTTAATTTTTATGGTGAAAATTTTAACTTGTGCATTTTTTGTTTCAGTACCGCAATCGGAAATTTAAAGTGATAATCAAAGGAAGGCCTACATAGAATCACAAAATCAAGCTTCGGCACTTCTTTACTCATTCAGAGTAGTGTCAATTTGATAGAAGCCTTGTATTACTATTTATTATTTTCCTAAGCTTAAGGCAAAATCTAAGCCTAAGTTCTAGCATATGTCCAAGCTTATTAGCTTAATGCAGTCTTTAATGTGTAAAAAAGTGCCGAAATTTGAAATAAAAAGTATTGTGTTTCTAGTTGAACATGTATCGAAATATTTATCCGTCCGTATCAAGCTAGACCAAGACGCGAAACGGAAGCTAGCAGATGGTGACTGTAAAGGAAATCAGAAATCGAATGATTCTACTTCAAAACCAAATAGTGAACAAGGTATTTTTGGGTCGAAACCAATAACGCCAAATGAAACTATTTACGAGTTGTTTGTTACACCAACGACTGGAAGCTCTGGAGGAGGTCAGTTTGTGCTATGTGATATTTTTGGTGTTAGTAGTTAGAGCATAAAACTCGATATTTCAGAGCAGATAGGATGTAGACGGAGTATTTTTGACATTATCAAGTGTAGTAGAAGAATTGCTTCGAAGGTTTGTAAACCCCATTTTCTTCATTGTAACATCAGTGCCAGTGTTCTATGCAGTTGTGCATATCAGAGATATGAATCTCGTTCTCGGCAAGTCTCGGGATTTGGCAGGTCTCGGTCTCGGTGTTTTGAGTCTCGGTGGTTTGGAACCGAGACAGGAAGTCGAGAACTCAGCAAATGATAGTGAACCTATACAAAGTCGAAGTTAATCACAGTTAACCGTTAGCTACATATGTCAATTGCCAATAGTCAACACTAGTTTAAAAGTTTGTAGTAGTCATAGTGACGAATTAATATGATAATTTTTAGTGTTGTTTTCACAAGACCCACTGATGTAGTGATGTTTGGTCTCGCGAATTGTGAGCAAATTATATTATAATAGTATTATTTAGGATTTTGCTGTTGCTCGTGCATTTTGTGCTAATACACTCGATTCATGCAGTTGTATGCTTTTGCGACTATCAAATCTTTTTAAAATTCATTCTATCATAACAGAACAGCAACCAGCACCACAATCATATATTGAAATTCAGGGATGCAAGTTTCCTAACTGAACAGAGTTGAGACCTGACTCCATTGAATGTTTGGATCGTTACGAGAATGAATTTTCATGGTTACGCAATATTCAAGAGTAGATAGATATTAAGAAAATCACAAAAAACTTTGAAAGCCGCAAAAAACCTTGAAAAAGAATTAAACTAATTTAGTTTAAAAATTCAAATTTTTTTCGGTAATTGATCGAAAATTGACCGAGACCGAGACTTCTTGACCGGTCTCGGTTGTCGGGTCTCTGTCTCGGTTTTTTACCGAGACCGCCCATCCCTGGTGCATATCATTTTTTTACTTTAGTGTCATGAACAATAATTATTAGCTTGAATTGTGCTTATTATTCAGTTTCTATTGCTTGACTTGCTCTGTCAGATAATGGTTATATTTTAAGAATTTAGTGCTAATGTTTAAGATTTTAGTTTTAATTTTAGGAACAACAGCGGAAATAACTACAGAGTCGTATAAATGTCTAGACCGTACATCTACGCTAGAGTCGGTTGTTGCCCATTATTGGAAACATCGCCGCCAACTTGTGCTCCATTTTAAACCACAAGGATTGGAATGTTCGAATTCTTCAAATGGAGGGTCAAGACCATCGACTCCGATTAAAGTAGAAACTGATTCATGATTAATAATAAGCAACAGTGCATAATCCCTTGAACTACATTCTCATATGTTGATATAATATTGAACGCAGGGCGCTTTTCGCAGTGACTATAATAAGTTACTACATCTATTCGGTCGTAAAGCTGATAGATTCTGTCTCGTTTTAGGTTAAGTAAAGTCAGAGATACAGCCAATTTTTGCCGGAGGTTCCGGCAATTTCGGAAGTAAAATTTTGCATAATTTTGGCAAACTTTATCTCTTTGCCAAAATTGTGACAAAAGTTAGTTTTGATTTGCTAACTTTTGTCACAATTTTCAGGAAAGAATTTCAGAATTTTCCCAGAAAATTACGTAAAAACCTAGCAACTTCACAACATATTGCAGATATTGGCTAAAATAAACTAATTAACCATCATTTTTGCAACCTAATTTCGCCCCACTTCCGGCTCCGGCAAGTTTCGTTGACCTCCGGCCCCGGTATTTTTCATCTGTTGCACCCTGATGCTAATATGAAAAACTGGAATAAAAGTAATGTGACTCGTACGTTACCGTACCTTCCACGCTGAACCGAGGTGTGACACCGGCTCCGGCAGAAAATCGACCTCCGGCTCTGGTAAAATTAATGCTGGAAATTTCGGTAATGAAATTTTGCATAGTTTTACAAAATTTGTTTGGAGCGTTTCGTTTTAGCTTTTGGGTAATTTAGAGGAAAAAATGACGATATTTCGTAAAAAATAAGCTCAAAACCAAAATATTTAGCAATACGTTACAGATATTTGCTAAGAAAGTTATACATCATTTTACTCCGAAAAGTTTTGTTGACCTACTGTAGTGACCCGAATAAGAGGGGGGACTGATATTTATTTAGCCTCTCCAGAGGTACCCCCCTTGTTATTTGATTACGGACTGTTATTTATTTTCAACCAGCCCTTCGCCACCATTTCTTACTGATATATCCGGTATTGAAGGAGCATCCAGGTTTCTGGTGGGTCTGTAAAACAGTAGAAGAGTAGGTTTAGATTCTGGATTACATTTTTTTGCTCAGGCTTAGGAACTCATTTTTGCAAGGCTTACGCTAAGGCCTAGGAATACGGTTAATCTATACTGTTAAGTACGGCCCTTAAAGTAACATTGGCGCTGCAACCTATAAGGTGACGAAAACATGTCTTTCTTTAAGCTAATAGATTTAAACTTTTTTACAACGCTTCAACAGTTACCGCCTTAAAAGTCACATTGGCCAAAGGAGACAATATATTAGCATGGTGCAACCGGAATTCCCGTCCCCGTAATAAATCCGGTATTTTGTTACCACTATTTTCCGTAGTAAAAATAACTTGTATTAAAATTATCTGAGCGTGTATTGCCAAAATTTTCAATATGTGTCATTCTCTATAACTTTATTACACTGTAAAAATGCGGAGTTAAATTGACTCTCTGGGAAATAGGTTTTTCCTGACTACACAAACCGAGTCAAATTCGACTCACTGAGCGAATCAGTGAATCGAATTTGACTCTCAGGCGGAGTCAAATTTTGACTCAGTTTGTGTAGTCAGGAAAAGCCCATTTCCCAAGAGTCGATTTGACTCCCCATTTTTTGCTGTGTACGTTTCACAGCTACTGCATTTGTTTCAGGATTTTGACTGCGATTATGCCAGTAAAAGCAATAAAATAGTTTCAGAAGTGTGTCATAGAAGAAATTCATTTTCACTGGCATCCAAATTTAGCCAAACCTGAAACAGAATGAAAAATCCTGTTCCTACAGTGTTTTGACTGTTTACGTTAGGTCCTACAATCAATCTGTGCAGATACAGAAGGCCTTTCTAAGGGCAACCAAATCTGCAAACAAACGGTTGTGTGACAAAACGATTTCAGCTGTGTGGGGATTAATCGCCTGAGGAAGAAATGCTCGCGTAAGATACCGGCGTTTAACGAATCTCCAACGGAATAATCCTTCAAAATTAGTTTGCTCAACAATAATTCCAATACCTTTAACTCTATATTTTACGCAATACCAAAACTTGAACAAAAATATAAGAGAAAATAACGTTTGTCGGTACATTCCAGGCTCTATACAATACGTACTCTGTCGCAGTTGCATTTTCATTTCTGCACGCCAAAAATTTAGTTTTATATACTCTAATAAAGCTTGCCTAAAATGTAACAGTCTATTACATCCCACGACACCAAAGTACTCCGATTTCCATACATTATTAAATGAAAAGTACCTGAAAAATACATTATTTGATGCACACAGCGGAACCACATTTTTGCAAACTGTTACACTTTTATAACTGCATTTGCGTTTCGAATTTATTTTTGAACCGGCTTCGGCAACAACTTAAATAAAAAAATATATCCATTCACAAATTTACTGTTTTTGTGCTTTTCGCATCTGCGACAGTACATGCATCATTTCATCGCGTTTCTTCTTCCCACGATTATGATTTCCAATGCGGCGTTTAATAAATTTCAACGCTTTTTTATCTTTTGAAATCCTCAACAATTCAAGTGCGCGACGCTCGTATGGAGCAAATCCAGCAACTTCACGCACGATATCGCGAACAAACCTGACGTGTTTGTGGACTTTCTGCAATTATATCCGTCACAATAAAATGCCTCTATAATTACGAGCTGCCAGCTAAGCCTAAAACCAAACAGCGTAAGTCTAAACCATCAAGCCTTAGTCGTACGAAAACTGAGCATCTCTCAGTAAGTCTGCCCAACCGTCTCCCTATGAGTAGGCTTTATACTAAACATGACCCAATCTACGCAAACATTGACCGGGCTTCTGAAATCTGACGTAAGTGTTATGTTTTAGTCGCCAATTTAAGTAAATATTTCACCAGAACCAAAACATACTGAACAGCAATCATTCTGCTGCGACAATATTCATGTTTTAGGCCAGCTATTTGTTTACCCAGTCATTCATTTTTTGCACACAAATTCAAAATGACGTCAATCGAAACGTAACTAGACTGCGATTCTACAGCTAGCAGATTCTCCGTCAGGTAGTCTTTTGCTAATGCCCTCATATTAGTTGCACGCTGGGGGTTTGTGAATAACACCCACTTCAATCAAACACTTTCCCGTTCCAAGATGGACTCAAACTCACTCCTTTCGACTTTGACGGCCGCGGCTTTCGTTTATTTTCTGTAACTTTGTGGCCTTTGTTCAAGCCAACTGCTAGCTGATATCGTATAGCCATTACACTTTTAAGCTGTTACACGCGTCTGAAACTAATAAGCACAAAAAGAATTTCTGATTTTCCGATCGTTTTTCCACTACGAAAAATCAATTCCGTCACTTAATGCAACCCTAAAGACGTTGCCGGCTGCTATAGGATCGCTGAAGAGCGCTAATCCGCTATTTAAAAGAAAGTTTAACCCTTTCTCACATGAATATTATCTATTTCCCCTGAGACCTACTTTGATGCTAGGATTCGAACTCCAGTGACTGGAGTGGGAGGCGTATACCATCACCACTCAGCTATAGGAGCTTGACGCTCGAGCCCGAGGGGGCTCTCAATCCTAGCATAAAAGTAGGTCTCAGGGGAAATAGAAAATTTTCATGTGAGAAAGGGTTAAACACGGCGAGATATATACTATTTAACGTATATACACTGCGCTGAATTGCCTACAGGAAACTGAATGGAAGAAGGGGCTATAGATAGTAAACTGGCACACATAAATAATACATATATACACGTATATATCTCTCCCACATTGCAGGTATTGGCTGAAATCAACTATCTCTTTTACTACACAATTTCGCATCACCTCCGGCTCCGGCAAGTTTCGTTGATCTCCGGCTCCGGAACTCTTCACCTCCGGTTGCACCCTGATACATAGCATAACCGCAAGTGGCGCTAATCATCACGTCACCGGAACATTAATCTAACAGCTCGTTCAAAATAATCATTAGAAGACAAAACGCATTGAAAAACAATTTAATTCAAATACATCCATAAGTTCACATGCGAAACATTGGTCAACATGAATCAGAAATCTTTTTGCAACAACATCATCGTTTTGAACGTTCCATAATATTAGTTTGACCTGGAGAAAACTATTACCATAAACAAAACTAGTTAACAATTTTGGTCTATATAGAAGAAGGGTAGTCCGTTCTTCTGCGGCCTGTAGCAGAGTAAGCGTAAGCTTTAGGCTTAGCAATAGATGTGATGCGTAGGCATATGATTTACTACTGTTACGGCTTTTTCTATACACTGGCCAAAATTTTGAATATTGCTATTTTTTTACATCCAAAGTAAAATTTATGCCAGAAAGCAACAAAACATCAAACGGCACTAAAAATTCTAAAAGACAACATTGTAGAGATTTGTTATTCAAATCACCCAACTTTTACCTCACGAAACACGGCCCATGTATAGAACAGGGCCGGATTGTTTTCCAGAGGTGCTGTACAGAGTCAGTTTAAGCTCTGGACTATATTTTTTAATTAGGCTTAGGCTTAGGAATACGCTTATCCTTACGCTTAGGCTTAGGAATATGCTTATACTACTGTTCCGACCCTGTTCTATACATGGGCCCGAAACACTTGCAATGCAGCAGAACGCCGACCAAGCTCCGTATAGTTTCAGGCAAGACCCAGTGCATGAAAATGCGTCCTGATTCTCTGATGCATTGCATATTAGCGTTCTGCGCTTCAAAATGCCTCTACAAGCGCTGAGTATTTTCATCTTTGCGAAGCTTTGCAATTCGTTGGTTTAAAAATCTGAAACAAATCTGGTGATGGATGCTATAAACATTTGAGAATAAAGAATGGGAATGACTGTTTCCAGATTCAAGCTGATAAATCATTCGCCAAATACAGCTGTTCATCATAGAGTTCAGCTTTGACTTGGCGATACGCGAAAAAACGACCGTCCATCACTTGTTTCGCGTTGTCTGCTTCTGAAATATACAAAACCTTTTAGACAGCTATACACTTAGCTTGCATTCTCAAATAATTTGCAGCACCTACTGCCGGTAATAAATTTTACACAGCTACACAATAACGGTTGCAAAACCGTTCGCCACAATAGTTCGCTATACCGTTTGGAAAATCCGAAACAGAAATCATTTTGAAAGGGCTTGATCCTAAGCCGACGGTGATGTTTTTAACAATACCATCAACCAGGATTGGTTTATTCCGGAAAAACTGAATCGACTGAAAACGGGTTTTTCCGTTTTTCGGAAAAACGGAACATTTGAATGCTTGGGTTGGCCACCTGAAATTGAGTTCATTTGGTTTGTCTCCGATTCTTTCGAATGTTACCATTCCCTCGAACTGTATATACATGAGTCGTTTTACGTTCCAAGAAGAAAGAAGCACATTAAAATATACTTACGCTGAATCGTACAAACTTCAGCCCATTTACTTTTAGTGGTGCTCCACTTTCAAACGCGAAATGTTTTGAAACACAATAGAAATTGTATTGCAGGGACCATAATAATTTTTCAGAAATACTTTCTGAGGCGGAAAATTGAGAAATCTTATAATTTTATCACAAAAAAATTTCCTAAAGTGAAAAATGCATTTCACCAAAAATTTCATTTTAATCTTATTTTTTGCTCTATTATTTGTGAAATAACCTTAGTCGAACATAGGTATTTATTTTATTTGTTGTGTTTTAGATTTTCATCATCGACTGAAGTGAAATCCACCATCAATGGCTTATATTCGGAGTACAAGTGGCTTTCAAAAGAGATTCCTAAAAATTAGCAAAGTTAAGAAAACGGCCAAATTATAATACCGGAACCGGAATTCCGGTTGCACTCTGGTTGTAAGGTAAGTACCTTACCATTTTATGACGAAAGAATTTCTGACGGGGGTGTACGCCCGCCCGCCCCCTCTGGATCCGCTAGTATCCTCCTTCTCACCAGACCGAAATAAACTAGGTTTAAATTTTAGACTAATTTTTTGCTTGGACTTAGGCTTTTAGATTTGTGTTTATTACGATGAGGAGATTGGAACATAATACCGATTTGGCTCCTCATAACCTCCCCTGATAAATTTCAATTAAATTTCTATTTTTTAAGACTTGAATACCTCCACTTTTTGTGGTCTTATATGGACTACAGCGGAGCGGAACTAAAAATGTATTTACAACAGTTCAGAATCTTTATTTATTATGTATATTACTGTATAAAAGCGACGCGCTGAGTCCTCATAACCTCCCGTGATAATTTCAATTAAATTTCAATTTTGACTTGAATATATACTTTCACTTTTTGTGATTAATGGACTACTGCGGAACCGAAAGTGTATCTATTTTCTTCTTTTATGTATAATTGTGTAAAAGCGAAGCGCTGAGTTGAATTGCGACATTTTTAGCGTTGGATGACTGATTTAGCGCACCTACTTTACTATTAATTTTGTGATACAGGAAGAAACTTTTTATGTAACAGTCAAAATGAGAAGAAAGTCGCAACGTGGGTGTTTGAATTCGAAAGTTATCACCTGGTTCCGTCATGGGAAATTCAAATGTGCCGTTTACAAATTGCCAGGTTTGCACGCTGGCCTTTTACAAATTAGCATAATACTCAGTAAGGTTTGGCGTCTTAATAAATCAAGAGCGATCAGAATTTAAAATGACGCCCAGTATGTAATCTCGCGACGCGACTTGGTATATGTATTATTTAAGTCGGTTTTGTTTCTTGTAAAGGTAATAAATTTAGTATTTGACGGTGCGTATTCGATGCAAATTTTGCACTGTTCTATAAACTAATTATTTTGGCAAGCTTTAAAATGTTTTTTTAAACAATCATGGAATTATGCAGAATTGTAGTTCAATATTTTAACTCACGATTGAATACAGAATTGTTTTCGTCAGCTGCAGCTACTTAAATGGTGAAACAATGCAATCATTCTAAAAAATTATTTACACAATAGCATTTCGGATATCCGGATATACATTTCGTTTCGGATACATACAGGATATCTGGATATTCGGTGCCCATCTACAACCGTCAATTTGAGTGCAGTGTATAATTCAAACTTTGTGACAAAAACAATTTTCGAATATTTGGGTCTCAAAACCACAACGTTTGTTTGTTCCCACGTTTTGCAAATGCAAAACGGGTACGTATGTACTTCTTGGTGGCTACCCCATTTAGTTCGAGACCAGACCAAACTAACCTGAAGGGAGCGAAAACTTGACAAATATCTTCACAATCACTGGCGCATCATCTGCAGTGCCGTGTTTTTCTTGGTAAATGACCACTTGTTCAACTTCACCAAATTTACTGCATTCTTCAACAATTTCCGGCTCTAAATATTCGTCAACGTCTTCGATGCCGACCATATTGCGCAACAGTAGCACTGATGACTGAAACGAAACTACGCGATCTACTGTTTACACATGTACATTGAAACTGCATCTAAACTGTTGTAACAGTTTCTTTCAGTTGACAGGCGATAAGCTACATAAAGTTAACAGTGATGGGCTATAAAAACTAAATTATGTGCGAAATAATAGAGTGCAACATTAATCAAAAGACATCGCACCATCCTGTATTTCGCACTTCAACAATATACTGTAACCCCGGTAAATGTTAGAATAGCATACAACCGAAACATGCTATCTAAGGTAAGTTCGGGTCAAGGTTTAGCTGTTTTGTTTGTTGCAATTCTATACAATGATTCCTGCTACGTTTCACCTGAGTATGGCCAAAGTTTAAACTGGAACTAACAACGCTTACTTTAACATTCTTACCTCTACACGCCGCATCAATTTATGCATGAGTATATTTCGAGCTTCGTTGCCTTTAATTTTCATATCTTCTTGGGCAGCAATCGTTTGAGTCGCTTCTGCTTCTATCAGTTGCCTTTGTTTTTCACTTAGTGTTGAATTTTGAAGGATTTTGTGTGCTAAAACAAAAACATCAAACATGAATTTTTTTAGCCCGGTAACGCATCGGGCCAATGATTTTTCATCTAGGATTTTTGACCATTTTTAAATTCAAGCATACAATTTACCCCGACAAGTTTCTTTCGATCCATAGTAAACGCGTGATCAAAATGTAAAATTAAAATTTCAAAAAACAAAGCAAGGTCCATTCCTAGATTTTCTACACACCTTTATCCCCAACTTACTTACATTATAGATTAGACCAGATTAGAATTAGAATAAAGAGCTTTACCCAATCATAGTGTACTACCGAGGCCGCCGCGCCAACTTACCGATCGCATCTGTACTTCTCAATTGCTCGGGCATAATTGACGTCTGTTTCAGTGCAAGTTCAACACTGTTCAGTTCTTGCTTTGAGCCCTTTTGCTGGGGCGCAGTGTTTGAATTGAGTCCACTAGGAGTAACCGCTGTCCTTGACGGCAGAGTAAACGATGGTACACCGCTTGAGCTCGATTCGTTTGCTCCTGAGTTCATTCCAAGGGCACTTACATCAGCTGTGCCATGCATCATCTGCAAATTAGGAGAGCTTTGAACTACAGTGAGATGTACCGTTTGATGCGTTGCTGGCTGTAGTGCCACTGATGTTATCGCTAAACTTGAAGTAATGCTTTGTTGGTCGTTGTTCACCCCTGGTGATCCTGCAGTAAACAAATAAATCAATGAATAAAATGAAACAGTAAATAAATAAAGAAACAAAAACTCATCATATTACAAAAACTAATATATAATTATCGGAAAAGAATAACAATAACAGTTCTTGTTGAACGATGCTTATTTCGCTAAAACTAAGTCCAAATACTCAATATATTTCAAAAAATCAAACAATTTCAAACCAGAAGCAACAATCAATTTAATTATATACTTTGATTTTAAATGCAAAACAATTAAAACTTTTTAAACAGTTTATCCTAAACTATATGTACTTGTCGCGCTTAAACCATTATCTTTTAAACACCAAAACATAGGGTGGCGTTTTATTTGTAGTCGGGCGCATTCAATAACGTATGTCGCAGTAAGTCACTGAACAGCTCGCGTACAATACCACACGAGAGCGGTCGGTAACGCACAGCGCCGGAAGACATTAAACATTCCTAAAAGTACCTATTAGTGCGAATCATATTCATTACTTACCTACATTACCCGTCGTTGACATACCGACAGGGGGAGTACCAGCACGCGCCACCCCAGAAGTCGAAAACCGACTACGAGGTTTGCCGTTACCATTCTCATTTGACGCTTCTCCAAAGCTTCCATTGTTCCCTGTCGGTGGGCTACTTGTCCACGATACAGTAGCCGGACTCCCAGCAACAGAGTGCCGTGTCGAAGACAACTGAGGCATAACTACTTGAGGCTGGGCTTGAGGTATCAAAGACACACCTGTAGTAGCTATCACTTGCGGTATAGCCACACCAGGTGGCGGTACATATACGGACCCAGGACCACACGATGGGGTAGCAGTTGCAATTCCTGGTGGTGGAAGTACAGTGCCACCTGCGTCACTTACGTAAACCTTCGGTGCTGAAGATAGTCTGCCCCCGCCACCTCCGCTACTAACAATAGGAGTAACTGGCATTTGCTAAAAATAAACTAACATCGTCAAACGAGAATAAATTTTGTCTTCAGAACCATATAAATCCTTTCACAAAAATTTTACTGCGGATGCGGTGGGGTTCGTATCAACAGCATACAGATTACCGATCCACTGCTTTAACAACTGAGAGCTACGCAGCCATGCTAACTTTTCCCTACAATGGCTCTATATACGTACCGTAAGTAAAAAATGCAGTAAAGCGCAGCTGCAAGTGAGAAATTATTTAGCTACAAATTGTTTGCCAAATGCTCTTATTAAACACAATACCTTGTTTACAAGTGCCTGGAAGCACCTTTCCGCTGCTGCTTATAGTTGCAAATGGTACTTTGTTAAAAATGACATAAACATTCATTCATTCACCTGCGTTAATCGTTCAAACGGATGCATTGGAGATCCAGGTTGCCCAGGAGAGCCAGGAAATGGCATTGGGCCAGCAGTTAAGCCTTTCGTTGCGGTAACATTCGGAGCTGCTGCACACATATTTGGTGGTGTCACTGCCTGTAAAATATAGATAGAGACATACATATCAATTTACAGCGCTGTTTGTTGTGTATTCAATACAAGTCAGCATTGAAACAAATTTTTTGTTTCAAAAGCGGTTTCGTTTCATAATGCTTAGAAATCATTGAACTGACAATAATTGATTCCTGAAGCGATGGCGCAAACAAACGCTAAAAATGTTTAAACAAACACACAAACAAATTGCTAATGTTAGGTGCCATGCAGTATTCGACCGTAACACAACTTCCACAGTATCATATTCACACCGGGTAACTATTCAGGGGGTATTGTAAAGAACACTGAAATTGTTTTGGCTTCAGCGCTCACTGTTCAAGATACTGAGGCCAAAAAGGTTCAGCGTCCAGGATATTAGAACCAAAAATCTTCATTGTTCTTTACATTACCTCCATGACAGTTAATCGGTGAACACACAATATAGTGAAAGTTGTATAAGTCTGCTGTTTACTGACTGTTTACAGAACTCAAATTTACCTGTCCAACCCGCAGCGTCTGTCCACCCAATTCGAACATATTCATTCCCGTAATCGCTTCTTGTGCAGACTGAGCGTCGGCAAATTCTACAAAACCATAACCTCTGAAATAGCAACACAAACTATAAACGTTGCCACTACCCTACCTACTTACACACAAACATAAGTTTTCTGGTTTGCTGTTAATAACGTAAACATTAATTTATTATAAGCATGTAATCTCATCTGTAGGCAGCGCCTACTGCCAGTAAGTGTGAGGTCTTGTAAAGCTGAAGTCAGTGTAGTTTTCCACAAGGCATTACTATTAACGTGACTATCAGTACGTATCTGGGTATAAAACGAAACCGGATTATATCGGAAACGGAAGTGCAAATTTTACAATTTATACCGGAATCGAAAGTAGAAATTTTGCGATTCCACGAAATGCGACTTATAATGAAACAAGCCAGCATTAACGAAACCGCTACTGAGTGATTTGATTATTTAGACTATAACAAATGTCAAAAATCAGAAGTTGCTTTGAATCAGAATATTAACCGGAAATGGAATAGAAGTTCGCTTACACCATGACCAGGATTTAGAAAATTCTATGAGAAGAACCAGATGGAACTACCCTTTCGAAATTTCAGCGTATAGTAACAAACCTGATTTCTAAACGTACATTGCAAGCACTACAGACTTTGCCGTACCGCGCGTGCTGCGTAGTCTCTTTCAACCCAAATTAGCACAAACATGCAACAGCCGTGTGTTGTTTCGGTAAGCTTAAATACTACAAAAATTCGCTTCCCAGCCTATTGACTAAATCCACCGTACATACACACAGTCTTAATTCAGCCAAGCTTATGCTAAGTATTTTGTATTCCAAAACATAACCCACCAACGCATAACCTAACCAGCCTATAGTTCTACTCGAATATCAATGTTCGTTCGTATACAAGCGTTGGTTAATTCTCACAAGCTTATAATTTTCATATCAAAATGCTCCAATCGTACAGCACTGCATAACGCAATTCTGCCAGACCTAAAACAACAATGCTTTCGAGACGAAAAACTGTGCTTAATGTTAGCACCTCTTTGACACCATACCTTATTTGAAAGGCGATGCATTAAATTCTGAAACTTTCCTATGTCCAAAAAATCCGAATGTCAAAAACAAATTTTTCTGACTTACGATAATATTTTGCACTAGTACGAAGACCGATGCATGCTTGAAATATTTTCCAAAAAATTAGTAAATCCATTTTTGATAAACTTGTCCAGAGCATAGGAAACAGAAGTCATTAAAATCACTGGAATGGGGCGAATTTGTTCGAACTAACCAACCCTCAAAGGCGCTTGTATTTTCAAAATTTTAAATGCTCAGCCTCCAAGATTATTCATCACCCTAATTCTAACTTGAACCTTTTACATATTGTTATTATGTGCCCAAAAATTCAAAAACCACCACACTTCAAACTAAAATTTCTTCTTCTAGATCATTTTGCAACAATCCGTTTGAAACATACTTATGGGTTCCCATTCGATTATCAAGAAGCGTAGCGCCTTTGGCCAAATTGCATGATTTGACCAGCCCAAATGCGCTAAACACCGTGCTCAACTCAGCTTCAGTGATGTCTTCATGGACAGAACTCACAAACACACGATGATATTTTGCCGCTTCAGATTTAATGCTTTCGATCACTGGACTCATTTGTGGCATGTTCGATGGGCGACCAACCTGAAATATTACAAGAGCAAATTCATTGCTAACAAATGGGTTTATGGAATAAATACCTATGTACTTTAAAAGGAGCCAACTAGTCATGGGTTTTTTGGTGGGTGGGAGACGTCTTACATCGAAGTTCCTGACCACACTGACCATTTTGACCAGTGGACTCTTCTTCCCACCTTTTTTGACATCACCCCTGCAAACGCAAAACATTTTAGATTTGTAAAATAGCATTTCGTTAATAGCATTGAAAAACATCAGCTCTATAGCTGATGAGAAATGACAAAAACTACGCTTTATACAGCGTTACGACAAATCAAATAAGATGACAGACGGCATTTAAATCATTAAAAAGTATAGCCCCACCCTATTAGCCAGTGATAATTACACCTGCAATATGCTCGTACACTAAAATCAAGACACCTGGCATTAAATGAAAGAAATGAAATTTGATTTCAAATTCCATTTTCTGCAACGACATAAGGCTACCAAAGCAAAAAATACACACCTTAATATTCCGTCCACCTATAAATGCACCGTTCATTTGTGTGATAGCTAATTCTGATGATTCTGGTACATCAAATTCAACAAACGCAAAGCCCATGTGGCGCTGAAAATGATGCTCAAAAACAAAAATATATATGTAACAATAACATGCACATTTTAATAATCACATAGCTAATGCCAAAATGCTGTGTGATTAATTTTGCGATACATTCGACTAAAGATGTGCCGATTAATCGGCATCGGTAATAATACAAACTTTTCGTAAGTATCGGCATCGGCACAGCAAAGAATTGCCGATTCTTTACCGATAACTTTTGCACATTACAGTCAGTTGGAATGCTATCAAGTTCATTTCCATGCGCATATCAGTGTGTCTGGTCAAGAAAACTGTTACGTATACCTCTTGCGTTTGTGCTCGAAAAAATTAACTGAAATAAACCAATATCATAATATCAAAATTTCTAAATAAGAATCGGCATCGGCAAAAATTTTGGTATCAGCACATCCTACAATCGACACATTCAAATAAGCATTTATGCACAACTTGAAATTTCCCACAATTACTTAAATTCTTAAATAAAACAGAACAAAATAAAAACTTGAAATAATACCAGGATGTGCAACGAAATCAACTCAAAATATATAGCCATACACAAAATCTAGTAAGGATATATCCATAAAATCGTAACAGTAGTTGACGATAACATATCCTAATGAAAAATGTATCTAAGATCGAGTGCCCTAGCCGTTCGCTATAATGGAATAGCTAAAAGTACAAAATGCAAACAAATTCGTCTATTCTACTCACTCCTGTTCCTGCATCCCACGACATATTGACAGATTTTATCGGACCGAAACACGAAAACGTAGTTCGAATAGTTTCTTCGCGCACATCATAATTAATGCTTCCGATGTAGATTCTAAAATGTTGATGTTATTTAAGTTGCATCAAATTAAGTAATTATCATTGCTAGCAAAACTCAGCACTCTAAACTGCTTATATAAGCTGAACACCAACAGAAACAAACATTTTTTTGCATAACTACTGGACTTCATATTCTGAAAACGGCTAAATGAAAGTGGAACCTAGCCTAGCTTGCAAAACAAATTAAATCTGACTTATGATGCAAGATAGTAATTAAAACGATAGGCACATGGTTTTAAATGAAAAAATAAAACAACGTCAGTATACTTACGTTCCAAGCAACGATAACGCTTGCTGTTTTTGTATTGTTTCTTTTAAAGCCATCATTTGCTTAAAAAAAAAACAAAAATATAAATAATAATTCCGAACTGTCAAGTTTACCTTTACGAAACAGAATTTACTAAGACGTAAAAGAAAACTTTCACCTAATTACAAAATATCTATTTTATTCACCACGATGCAACCGAAATTATACAATACCGGAAGCGGAAAATTAAAAATACCGGAATCGGAGCGGGAAAGCAAAAAATACATGTTACTGAATAACTCATTTTAAAGCTAATTTATCACTATTACTGGGAAAATAGTTTAATAATTAGTTAATATTAGCGATACGAATACTTGTGCTGCTAACAACAAAGAAATCAACTCAAATCGGGCTTAGCTTCGCAGAAATGACTGAGTGCCATTATTGTGAGACACACGATCGTTTTCTGCTTGAATCAAATCTTGAGGACACGGTTCATGCATTTGTCCCAACCGGGGTGTTATATACTTATGATGAGACATTGGTTGCTCTTCTATGCACTCGAGGATAATTGAAAAGCGAAATCCCTAGGTAAAACACACTATTTTGAAAGACCTAATTCTGAAACAAATGGAGCAGCTGGGAAACGTATGATAAATTATGGAGTATGACACAAATTGAAAGTTTTGGCAGTACGCGCTCAGACAAATTTAGAAAAACAACTTAAAAATGAGAAAAATTTTCAACACCGAAAATACCGGTGAAACCATACCTAATTTTTACCGGAATCGGATAATGAAAAATTCCGGATTTTCCTACCGGAACCGGAATTCCGGTTGCGCTATGTATAGCCTAATTCAGATTCAATTCTTTCAAATAAAACTTTGACCACATTTAAATACAACCAAAGTCTTATTGTAGGGATGTGCCGATGAATCGGCATTGGTAATAATCGCACTTTTCGTGAGTATTGGCATCGGCGCTGCAAAAAAATTGCCGATTCTTAGCCGATACTTTTTGCCCATAAGTCAGTTAAAATGCTATCGGTTTCATTTCTGGTCACATATATATCAGTGTGTGTGGTCAGAAGAACTGTTACCTCTTTTGCGGTTGTGTTTGAACAAACCGTCAAAAGGACGATCCCTCCTGCACGTTCTGCGGAGCGGAAGTCGATGATGTAAAACATCTGATTGAAAAGTGCGACGCGCTCGGACCTGCGAAGATGAAGAGCCAGTTTTTCAATGCGAAAGTTGAACATCTGTTTACCCAGCCGAGAAGAATCTTCGAACTACTGCAACTTAGTGGTCGTCTTGGCGGCCACCGTCAATAGCGATGCTACGACGGAGGAAACCACAACAACAACAACAAATTAATTGAAAGGAACCGTTCACATAAAATTCTACTCGTTTATGTTGGTTAGGGTTTAAGCCTCCATATACTGATGTAATGTAGTGTCCTATCTGTTTATTAAGCCTGGTTTACTACAGTTGGAATCGGCATCGACATCAGCATCGGTTCGGCATCAGCAAAATTTTAAAATAAAGATCGACATAGGTATCGGCAACAATTTTGGTATCGGCACATCCCTATTATTGACATTTCACACGGACAACTTTTTGCATCTGCAACTTGCTGCTGACATTCTGTGAAAAGATTTTGAAACATTAACACTTGCAGTTACTATTTGCAGCCTGCAAGTTTCAATGTCAAAATTTACGTGTGAATAATAGAACTTAAAACATTGAGACAGCGAGTCCTCATCTTACCTGCTGTTGATGTTGCATTTGCTGTTTCAGCAAAACATGCTTCAAACTTTGATCCATAGCGTATTTTTTCGCTTTCGTCAGTGACTCTGTCCCAGTTGCATCTATCACGGGCAATCCAATACCTCTCAAAGGCGCTTCCCGACGCGCCCCTATACCGCTTTCAATTGCGCCTGACTGATCGTAAACTGGTAAATGCGGCGGTACATAAGGAGTACTTGGGCATGAGGGTGCTAATGACTCTGTAGGCAATCTTTGTTCACGCGGTTCCTGCTCAGTATCTGACACCGGTCTTTCATCTGTAACTGAATTACTGGATTGTTCTGATTTCACAATGGCAAGAACAGGATGATCACTTGAACTGTCGCAACTCTCGAGCTGGTTACTGTCTAAATTTGATTCTGCCTTTTCCGGATCACTCTTGACGGTGACAAAATCTTGGCTTGTTTCTATCGATTCCCTCATTTCAGCAACGTTAGCACTGCCAGCAGTAGAAACACTTTCGGCTTTGCATTTGACTTTAGTGTCTGAGGTAACATCTGCCGTGGTTGTTTGTTGTTCTGTTATAGCAGCTTTAGTAGTATCTCGCACTGCTGTATCGCAATCAATTCTAAATATTTCATTTAATTATGCAATTGTGCAATGGATAGCAGGGTGCAAAGTGGAACTGGATAATACCGGAATCGGAAGAGCAAATTTATACCGGAATTCTAATCGGACTCGGACGAAATTTTTTTTGACGGTACAGATAATTTGTAATGACAAATAAAATGTTGATTTAGGGTGTCGGTTGACTGGCAACCATTTCCAAAAAGGTCGCGTGAACAAATTGGAAACGGGGACTTTTCTTCATTGTATCTTATTCCGCGTGTAGCATTGCGCAGAAAAGCATGCACTTTTGTAGTTTCCGAACGGCTGTACACTTGTAACAACAATAACTGATGCTGACCTGGTCAAACCGTTCACCTCGTACATACACAGGGTGTCAATTAAGGTTCGAATTCGGAAAAATGGTGCGGTACGGATTCGGCAATATATTTTATTAGAAAGTTGCAAAATGACGGTTTTGGATTCGGGTTCGACAAATTAGCAATGGGTTCGTTTTTAGCAGATCGTGGATTCGGCGAAGCCCTGCTCGTACGCAAGGTATATTACATACGTATATTACCTACGTAGCTAATGCTGTTAGATTGCGTGCCGAATATCATAAAACTGCTTTTTACAAGTGAGACTCTAACATCTTGCTGCGATTCTAACTTATGCAAGCGAGCGAGAAATTAATATCCGGTCGCACCCTGCCGCAAGCTATGCAAAATGAACGCTATAAAGTATCCAAATGCAAAGTATAAAATGACATACTTAAATGCTTTGTTATCCGGATCGTTATTTACATTATGATTTGCTGAGCAACTGGCGCCATTGCACAAATCTTTTTCAGGTTGCGATTTTACACCACTGGACTCAACGGTTGAACAAGAGTTTATTGTAGGAGTCATAAAGAACGACGCAAGCTGTTGTTTACTGTTGCTCATTGTCGCTCAAGTAGAACTATAGTTTAAATCAGTCAGCCATGAAAAACAAACATAACTACTCTCTAAGAAAGCGAGAAATGTACCTATATAGCAAAGGTATCATAAGCCAAAGGGAATCAGGGGGGTTGGGGGCTCATCCACCCCTGGAACAATTTTGCCTCCCCTAGAAGATGTTCAACCTTGCTTGTAAGTCATTGAAAACCTTTAAATGCCCCTCCTAACATATTTTTAGCCTA
>JASANG010002337.1:0-82260 GCA_030248215.1 Enoplolaimus lenunculus
CAAATTGGCACCGAATAACAGTCGTGTTTTGCAAAACAACAGTAAGAATGCGGTTTATACGACTACCAGAAATTCAGCGACCGACAACGGCAGACGGCACTAGAATTCCGAAATGTATTACGTTATAATGGGACTAACCTTCGTTTACTTCGGCAAACACAAATGGCAACAGTGACAGCGATCAGCACTGCAAGCGCGACACAACCACATGCGATAAAAATGAACAACGATTGAGTTGATATTGTTTCAAAATCAAAAGTTGCAGACTGACTTGAATCTCGCTCACGCTTAGAACTAGGACCTGAACCACCATGACTAGACGCAGAGCCCATCAGGCTAGGGTCCCGAGCGGAATCACCATTACTGTCAAAATCGTCGTACACAGTTGGTGAAAGCTCGTCTAAATCAGGAAATTCGGCAGGCGAATCAAGAATACCAGCTCCTGAAAATAATAGAAATTTATCCTAATTAAATCTTATAATGTTTAACATACGTCATTTGGGCATAATTCCAGCTAATTTACATACATTCATAGTACAACGCTCTACAGATAAATAGAAACGTAGACCAGTTGTTTTTAAGACCGCTTTTACCAGTAGCCATTTTTGCACTAATCGACATAAATTAAACAATTTTTGTCCAGACAAGACCTCGTTTACATAACTTACCTCGTTTTACACAACTTAAAAATTCTACGGCCATTTGACAATACAGACCCCAACCGTTAGAAATTAGTTTAAACATACAGTAGCAGGACACCGCATGGACTTACCTCCGGTTCTTGCCCAGGCCAGTTGGCAACCGAAACGCGACCACAAATGGTTTTGGTCCGTAACCTTTTTCGTTCCGCGCTTGCATCCGAAATTAGTACTTTGATCCAGGTACAAGGTTGCGGATAGTCGTTGACATACGATCACCAAGCACACCTTCAACATCCCAGTCGGATACTTCGCGTTTCGGTGTCGTTGTATAGAAAATGAGGTATCCTGTAATACGGTAACCGTTGAATGCTCGCTTGTAATCTCTGGCCGATTCAAGGGGGCGCACTAAATTTCGGCACGCCCAACAAGGATTATAACTAAGATTTTTTATCTAAGGTTCGCTACTACTTAGCACTAAAATAGCGTTTGGTTTCTCGCTCACTAAGATAGCAAGTTTTTATTTCCTCTATTAACTATGTAGCTTCCTACAATTCAGAAATTTGTGGAGTTCCGCCAATGCTTGTGAAAGTGACTTGGCTACTGTGTTTTGCAAGCCTTCTGGCTTATTTGAAATGGTAGCCGTTGTATTCTCATCATCTGCAGTACCTATCACTGGTTTCTAGTATATTTTATAACTTTCACGCTCAAAAACGATGAAGTTTTGAAACTTGTTTTAGTTCTTGCACTTTGATTAACCTTACTTCTATGCCTATTTCCAAAATTTTCAGCTTACCTTGTTTGCTTGCTTGAACCTCTCTTGTTAACTATTGATAGGTGCTACACACAGTTAAGAATACGGCTCCTGAACATGTAGAAACACGGGCAAGGGAATGACGCAGTGCTTTTTATGAACTTACTGTATTGATAGCGCCGTTTTAGTCACGCGGTGGCTGCCAGTTGAGCGGTGCGAAGAACAGATTGCCGTTTATGAGCAAAGAAATGGTGATATGCCTGGGAGGTGATGTTGAGAGTTTTATAACAGTGTAGCAGCAGCATTAAGTGTACTCAGGGTCTAAGATCAAGCGACAAACTACCTAGGCGTAATAGCTCAATTGAGTCAACACTTATTCAAAACCAACAGTTATCTATGAAATCATTCTATTATTCCGTTATAGCGCTCGCATAACACAACACTGTCCATTATTATTTTTAAATTAATTTACAAATGTTTTAAAATTAATCAAATAATAATCCTTAAACGCAAGAACGCACCACTGGTAACCTCAATCCGCCAATTCCTCATAAATAATGCACAAGCCCTCTTACCATAAGGAAATGTAGTATTAAACGCAGCCATACTCCATCCAGACTCGCGATGCCCCATTGACAGACGTACAGCAAATTCGTACTGTGTATTCGGTCTCAATCCAGTGACAACATAGCTACGATTCGTCGTATTTACGTATCGATATTTGACATTATTGACGTAGTACGTTAAGTATCGAATTGTGTAAATCCGATTGTCATCTTAAATAATATCACAATATTATTAGTTAAGTAAAATCGAAATTAAACCACTAATGCATGTTATCCCTTCTTTGCCACTTTACTAATTTTTTCATATCAATAGTTGAGTTTACAATCAATACTCGGCAAAAATTTGTGTACGCGAAGCAAGTATTTATTTCTCACTCTTAAGTCCACCTCAGTAAACCAACGGTCACCACGTTAACCATCGGACCCGAGCATTCGCCTTTAGTGTTTCCACCCCCCAAGCCAAACGTGTGTCGCTTACCTGCTTGAGCATCAACTCCGCCGCTTTGAATCAAATCTGCATCGGTCCACATGATTCGTATCGCACGATGACCAACAGTTTCCGCGACTAGACCCAACGGAGACCGAAGCGGCACCGAAGGTTCAGGTGTAGTCTCATCCAGGGTGCGAACAGTTTCGTAGACCGGAAACCCTTCTGCAACATTGTTGAACGCTTTCAAACTGATCACATATCTGCAATGGAAAAAGCATCAAAATATTAAGTCTAAGTGACAAATGATACTTTTGTGCAGCTGCATTCAGTTTTCTGCAATAAACATTTTCGGTTGTGCACATCAACTTTCATTCAACCAACCCGTCTTTCGTTAATTTGATAATTATTAAATCACTTCCGCAACTAATGCCCTACTGATATGTGCAACATTTTACAAGCAGTGAAAACGTGCAGCGGTATTTGTCGCTAAGTTGCCACTGCAAGTTTTCTCACAGTAAAATCTTGCACGTGTCCAAATATTAAACTCACTCTCGATTGGGTTCCAAATTTTCAATTTCGTACTGTCTTCGGGACCGGTCAATGCGTGCCGTATAGACATCGGGTACACCAACGCCCCATCCAACCACGTAACCGCGTACCATAATTCGACGATCAGCAGGGGGCAACCATGTGAGTACAATTGCGTTTGCACGTGCACTCACATGCATATTAGCCGGTGACGGGGGCGGATCGTGTTCTAGAAACAAAATAACACAAATAATTGAATAATCAAACACGATAATCTCTTCTTCAAATTAATCATCTCACAACATTGTTTACGTTATTATACTTTCTTGCGTTTGAGTCTCAATTATTGTGCAAAGCTATACATACTTTGCTACTTTAACAGCTACATATCCCGGCTTGTATACAGCTAGCTAAATTTATGGCAAACGGCTTTGGCTTAGGCAAAGGATTATAAATATGTTTATGGTTTAGTTATATAAAAACCTTTTTTACAAACCTGAGTTTAAGGATGTGGCAAAAGTATACAACAGCAGACCTCACAGTGTGGCAAAAAATGATCCAAAACCTGCCAATGATTAGCAAAATCAATTGCAGTCATAGGTGTACCCAGGATTTGGAAAAGAAGTTACGTTCTATGAAAATTTAGAAGGGGTGATTTCTTGTGTTGCAAACAGAAAGCCAGTCTAAAAACTCCGTACATTAATCTCGAAGAAATGGGGGTTGATGCTTAACCTTCACCTGGCTATGCTGTTAGCTGCATTCCCCGCTTACCGTCTAAATCTTTCGCAAACGTTTCCGCCTCGACCCATTGCGAATGAGGTCCCGTTCCGTTGACGTTAATTGCGGAAACGCGTACGTTATATGCAGCAGCTGGCTCCAATCCTGAAATGCATCCAGTCGTATAATTATAAATCAAATATGTTGTGTTCAAAAACTTAAGCTTACGGCACAAGTCTGAATTCTCACATGGAATCAGGATTTCATTTCGTGCATTTAGAGGATCGAACAAAATTCGGTAAAAACATTCCGTGGTATCACTTCAGGGCAGCTAAAACGCAGCTCAATGAGTGCGATTATGATCAAGCACATTTAGATACGTACTCGATAGAACAAAAGCTATTTATGGTCATAAAAATTACAGATTACTTTAGTCACAAATCACTTTCTAAATTTTCAAAAAGTTGTGTTAGACTTCTAGTCGACACGCACAGTAATTCAGTACACACATTAGTACTGGTCTCACTCTCGCAACAATATTCGGACAATATACCTCTACTCTCAACTTGAGCCAAGTACACTACTTATTATTTTACGAAAATGTTGTTTTCAGATGATGGGCTACCTTTTGCCAATAAAATTGCAAAAATCAATTTTCATACCTGAAATCGTAAATTGTCTCGCGTTTCCATCGGTAGTTTTCGTTCGCCCTTGCGATCCGCGTTGCTTTTTACGATACCGAATTTTGTAACCAGTCAGAACGCCGTTCCACGAACTACGGAGTGGTGGCTCCCAGTGAACTGTGATACTCTGCAAACATCAAGAAGAATAATGAAAAAACATTGAATAGAGATTAATAAGCGGATCAAAAACTCGAATTCACTAAACTGTTGTATATATTCTACATTGGAATTGGGATCATCCCAATCTAATCTTTTTCTAATACCAATATAATTGTAAGCAATTAATAATAACACAACGAGAAAAAACATTAAGCCGCAAATTATAGTAAAGCAACTACCTTTGACGTATCTGCTTCAGCATAGACATCTTGTGGCGCAGCAGACGGAACTGAAACATGAAAAAAATTTAATTATTGCTTCCTTGCTACAACTCATATACTCTAAACGTTATTAGTTCACTTAGGAATTACTTTAGCTTAAATCTCGCAGACTAATAAACAACGCAGCACAATCACTGTAAACCCTAATCTCTGTTTCAAAATTTATTCACAACACGTTATCATCAGAACATTTTTGCACAACCATCACTTTACAGCTACTAATAACATAATTAATGCATCACACTCACTATACATACCTATAAAAATAAAAGTGCCTGATAACACCAACTCAATGCTGTTTATGCCTCACGGAATGCTTAATAAACAATCCATTTGTTAAAAACTCAAAATATTTTCTCACCATCAGAACGCGTTCTGATACTGAGTATATCAGTTGTGATTCCTGCTCCATTTTCGTTATGAGCTTCGACTCGAAACGCATACACTGTGTACGGCAGCAGCCCGTGGAACACGTAAGATTTGTCAATGAGCTAAAATTTCAAATAATCTCAACCTCACCAATAAAAACACGTAAATATGTATCGTGTTCACAAAAAATATTTTCAATTCAATGCCGTAAACACTTATATTCTAATAAACGTCACTCTGAGTATGATTTTGTGTACTGCTATACTTGCCCTGAGGCACAGTCCGTCACTGTGGTGCGTCGCACGCCAGCTATTCGAATACAATACCGCACAGTACCCGGAAGGCGGCTGACAGTACCGGATGACATTAAAATTTTCAGAAAGCATAGCGCCATTACTATTTTTTCTCTATAATTATAATATGTGTTGTCCTGTCACATTTCTATTGCGTAAACGATCTCCACAACATTTAAATTGATCCTAACACACATACGCCCCCACCCAATAACCGCAGGGAAACACAGCTGCCATCCATTTTTGCTATCATACACGTTACAGCTAACCTTATACCTATTACCAGGGCACAACACTAAAAAGGTTACCCAATACCGCAAATCACACCGCTGCAACCTTTAACCCAATCTATATCACTCAATTAAACCATAATTTTCGCACAAGAACCAACCTGGATTTCAGTCTCAGCGTCAAACGAATGTCTAAACTGTCCAAACACACCAGCATTAACCCCCGCTGCCACCATCTCCCTGGAAACATCACCATCACTCGCAATAGGATCCACCCTTCGCTCCCCATACTCGCCGCTTAGTGTCAGTGCACCCTGGTTATCCACACCGATGACTCCAGGCTGTCTCCGGTTAGATTCAGCCATGGAATAAAACAGCTTGTAGTGATCAATTGTTGCCGGTTCACGAACTGGCGCTTCCCAGGATACACGAATGCTAGACGGTCCAAGCGCGACTCCGGTGAAGTGTTGTACTTGACCAGGGACTGCTTCTGGAATATATTCATTGTATGCAAACTCCCTAACTCGTCGAAAAGCCTACAGAGCAAGATTTTGGAAAGAGATTGATAGATAAATCAATGTCTGCAACCAGGAGCCCCGCTCGAAGGCCCACACATGGTTTGGACACCGCGAATGTCCAGACAAATACAGTCAGATCTATATTAACAAAGCTAGTATGCCCACGATACGTTAAATTTATAGATAGATTCGGCCAGTGTTTCTTATAGCTTAATGTAAAACAAAATAAATAGAACAAACTAAGTTGTAACTAAACTGCATTGTTTGGCTATGATGGTGGTATATACATAAACTACAATTACTGCAGCTAGCAAAAATAACGGCTGGGTTTCTGAACCTCTACTTAAGTACAACTTAGCACTTAAGTATATGCTAATAAATTATTTAATCACTTATCGATTTTCAAAGCGTACTTAAGGTAAGCAAACACTTATGTCACTGGCTAAACTTGATATTATAAATTTACAGTTCAGGCATATTTACCTTAGTTCAATTAAAATTGTACAGTAATGAATGATGCTTCCTTAATATAACACAAAAGTATGACTTTCTTATGATAGAGGCGCACATCAAACGTTTATTTGTTTTTGCGACTTAAAAAATTACTTAAGTTAACTTAAGTAACAAGTCAGACTTCAGAAACCCAGTCATTATTAATTTCGGGTCTAAAAGCGGAGCCAGATGAAAGGGAGACGAGAACGTTTAGGGGTTAAACACACCTCTGTAAATTTCGTTCGAGAGTTTTCCAAAAATATTTTTCATTTGGCAACAAATATGTTACTGGCTCCACCTCTATTCCGATACGTGCTGCTCAAAACACCATTGACTTCTAAATCTAACCAACTACTTACTTTCAGACTTTGTTTTCACTGATAACGGTTTCGACGATACGCCAGCACCACGTCGATTATAAGCGACAATTCGAAACTGATACGTAGTCGCTGGATTCAACTCGCCAACTGTGAATTCAGTCCGACCCGGATTCGCTGACGCATTCACCACACGTTCTCTAAAATAATTTATTGGCTCTTGTACAATTTTTATCGCGCATTTACGGTTAAGGCTTAGGCAAAAACTTAAACAATGTTTTACGTGTAGGCCACTTACACTTATGTTTAAGCACAGGTAAGCCTTTTCGAAAACCTAAGCCCGAATGTAGCGGAGAAGTGTACAAAGAGTCAAATACATTGGAAAGAATCAAATTGTAAATTGCACAGTGCGCAAAGTCGAGTTTGCCCATTACCCTCAAGACTGAGTTCTAAACTAAACATATCTCATAATATTACAATCAAAACTACACTGCGTATAGAAACGCAAAGCAAATATCGGAAACAATATTTTTCGCAAAACAACCACAGTCATGCCCGTCCCCGGTCCCAATCACTCACAAAGAACAAAAAGACACGGCCATATCCTGTCCAACAAACATTACCCTCACTAACCTGGCCGATCTAACATCTTTATAGTAGACCGAATAAACAGTTAGTCCGCCACGCGCGTGTTCAGGTGGCATCCACCGTAGGGTAACATACCGAGACGCTGCGAACACAACGGCGACATCGAGTGGGCTGGACGGGACTAACATCGCTTGAGCGAGTGATTCTGGCCCGGACAGCCCAGACACACTATCGGCCGTTGTAAGCTCAGGGAACGACGGAAGCAGACCACCGCCATTGCCTTCTGCGTCGACACCAACAGAGCCTCGGGACCTTGATTTAGAGCCAGCAGTGTTTCCTTGACTTTCAGCACTACCATTGGCTAACTCTGAAACAATACAACGCTAAATTTGCAGCAATAAAAATATCAACCAGTTTTAACCTATGAACCGATTCAGTCACCACACTTTAGCTGGAACCTCTCTTGCAAAGTAATACAGATGGCGCTATACTATTATTTTGACTACTTGTAATACATCCCGACGTTGTTAGAGTAAATAAATATTTTCTGGCTTGCAGTGCTGTGATTATAACGTCACCATTTTGCTTAGCAACATTAATCTATATTCTGACCGCATGCTACAAAACTATTGCGCCGTTGTTGATTGCGATATATTACCAGTGTTTATATCTCAAATGCGACCTCTCAATGTTCTCAAACGTGTATAACGCCTATCACCAGTTGATCCGCCATTGTGTAAACTTTGAATTACTGAATGGTGAGCTTCAAAATTTACCACTGCTACAACGTCGAACCTCAAATCAACAGCTATCATAGTTCTCACTCTTTTCAAGACTAATACTATCTGCTGTTATAGATGCGACAAGAAATATTGAGAATACGGTTCGCTTGTATCAAACACTACGATCAGGCATCACTTAATATTAGATATTACTTTGTTCACTTAAATTCACTGCAACTGTGTGAAATTTCAAATCCGAAACTCTCACAGTTCGTTTGTTTGAGGAACTATTCCTAACTGGCGATAGGTGCTGCACACAGTTGGAAATCTGATTCCTTATCCCACGATCTGGACTCCGTATTCCACGATTTGGACTCATATTTTCGAATGCATATAGAACCTATCCTCAGTTGGCAATATCTAAAATAGTTGCAGACAGGTGTACGGCAGATCAAACGCGAAAGATATGTCGAAATTTGAACCTCATCAGTCACTGGTTCGAATGTTACAAAACCTATCACAACCTGTTAATAGGTGCTACACACACTTAAGAATACGGACTTTAAAAAGAGGAATATATACCTGTAGACCCAACCAAGTCCTTATTATTGATACCAACAACAAACGTAGACGCCAAGTCGATACGTCTTTTACTTGCTACATCAGTATAGTTATTGTTGTTGTTGTTGTTGTTATTATTATTATTATTATTATTATTATTATTATTATTATTATTATTATTATTATTGTTGTTGTTGTTCTTGTTGTTGTTGTTGTTGTTGTTGTTGTTGTTCGGTGCAATAAAATCAGGAGAATACAGTGAGTGCGTATACATGCCAGTACTACCAACGGCTTTTGAACGGCCTAGTGAATAAATGCGAAAAAAATATAAAACATAAAAATAACCAAAATAATAAACAATAATAGCATAAATAAAGCAACCTAAAATCAACTTAACGATAGTGAGAGTGTGTGCTTTCTCAAACGAAACTAAAGTACAACTTAGTATTTATATAAGCATGTGCTAAGCAATTACTTAACCATAATACTTTAGCATCAAGCTAAATTTGATATATTACATATTAACAGATCGGGCATATTAACTTTGGTCTAATTAAAATTGTAGCCTCACGATGCTTCCTTAATATTAAGCAAAACTATGGCTTTCTTGTTATGACAACGAATCACACTTGACGGTAACTTGTTTTTCCCAAAAAGTTAAGTTTTTTCTTAAGTCGGCGTCTTAAGTAATTGCTTAAGCATAACTTAAGCAAATACTTGAGTAACATTTCAGAAGCCCAGCCTATATCTATGAGGACAAAGGACCTATACAAAATAAATATCAACCAAAACGCCAAATTGGTGCAGAAAAGTGATTTCATAGGTTAGCATGTTCCAGCCTTTAAAAACGACAAAAATTATGCACGAAAGCGATCTGCTATATTAATCAGCTGCATAACAATACTAATACAAAAGTCAAATAATAAATTATATACAACTAGGTTTATCCGATTGTTTTCGTAATGCGTGGTTTACATTAATTTGTGTACGCGATGTGGAAATTCTCACCGGCTATAGACGACGGCTTTTACTATTTGAAAAACAGTAGCTACCTGTATTTTGAAAACTTACGAAAAATATCAATCATCAAGCGTTCACAGCCATTGAGAATTTCCACATCGCGTAAACAAATTAATGTAAACCACACATAAAACAAAAGTATATTGATATCAAGAAACCGCAAGCTGAACATATTTAAATGCAAACAGTATACTACACCAAAACTTCAAGTGACTATTAACCTGATTATAATCAAATTTACACAGCATTCAAACTTTTCCTGTACAACCTAAATAAGAATTTTAAGGATTTACAACGGAATAAATCAAGACACCAAATCGGATCAAAGTTGAATATTTACAATTACATGAAAAAATCGGGTAAAAAAGAAAACATAAATAGCTCAAGGTATAATAATCGTGTAATACTACAAACAACTAAAACCATACAACATGCAAAAATGAGAATCCGCTGTGAACAGTGAACAAAGACGGCGAAACTAAACTTAAGGCAGACTCTGATAAATAGCATTAGAACGTATTGTTCTCACCCGAAACCCCTTTTTTACACCAGGGATCGACCGGATATCCGGTTCCGGTTGAACGGATGGCAAGAAACCGACATCCGTACCCGGTTACGGTATCCGGTATACGCCTACCGAATTCCGGATATGTACGGTGGTGATATCGAATATCATAAATAGCTTTTCGAATGTAGGATTACTAGACATTGTACTGCGACAGCATCCAAGGGCCAGTCAATAAATTTAAGCTTTTCAAAATAAAGTGAAATTAAAAATCCATGCAAACAATATACTTTTTAAATGAGTATCCACATACTTTTGCAGGACTCAAATACTACCAACTACAGTGTACTGACCTACGTGTTTCAAACCCTTAGCCAAACACCCTACTACCCGTACACCACTACAGACCATTAAGCGATAAAAGCTAGTCGCCTGTTTCACACTTACTTCTGAATAATTAACCTACTTAGAACTTAACTGGCTGTTCATTGCTGAAACTCAACTACCGGTTGACCATAATATATTTATGACTTAAACAGCGACCGGATGTCAAAATACCGGAAACCATTCCCGAAACTGGATAGTAAACTTTTTAAACGAAATGAATCCTGATATCAACCGGAACCGAAAGTGCACCAAAATCTAAACTATTCTCTTAACCCATTCATAGATAAAATCCTTAGTTCGTCCAAAACAAGTTTTACAGATTCGCACTGTCCAAATACATCGTAAGTGTCATTACACAAAACGCATTGAATTGCTGTAAACTGTAAAATACCCTCTTTATCGTAATATCCGGTAGATTTATACAGAGTTTCGTTTTCGCCGGATGTTAAACCGGAAACTGATACCCGGTCATTGCATGACTGAGCCATATGTGAAGTTCAATGATAGAACATTTGAAAATGTTTCGATCGGGTTAGACAACATCTACCATTAGGTTTGTAACACTACTTACGCTAACTACATCTAAGTTCAACGGTGCAAACAAACTTACTTTTGCCAGTTAATATTTCAAGCAGCTTACTGACGCTTTCTGCAAACAAAAAATCCACTGTAACCATTTTATTATTTAGGTCACAACAAGTAGTCTTCGCGCACGTCAGCAGCGAGGGTCAGGGCATAGGCTTTTTTAATGGAAATGTTTAGTTACATGCTCAGGCTACGCGCTTGTGAGATGCATTTCGCAGCTGCAATTTCGAACGAAATACTTGCAGCTGCAAGTATTTTCAAAGAAACATTCTGATTGATCAATCAAACTGCAGGTGCCCTAAATTCAAGCCACTTGTAACTGCGTTCACTTGGTGCGAATTAAATTCAATAGCAAAATTTCCGGTGAATAATTTTGCAGTTGCAAGACACTTCAAAGCTGCTTGGTGACCAAACTAGCACATGCAAGTTGCAAGTGCAAGTTTTTGTTGCCAAAACTTGGCACGTTTGAATAGGGCTTTATAAAGAACAAAAGCATACTGTGCATAAAAGTAAGCACAATGGCGACAACTCGGAAGTGTAGGCAAAGAAATAAATACTCATTCAAATCAACAGACTCACCCCGCCCCTGATGTAACCCAAAATCTGACAAAATCCAGAAGGAAAAGTTCAGAAACAATAATAAAATTTGAAACTATTTGTCAGCTGTAAAAATACCCGAAAAAGCTGGGAAAACAAGGACCCAGGATAAGCATACACGCAGAACTGCAATATTAAGGAAATAGAAAAATTATGCGAAGTAAACAAAACATCAAAAAAGTATGGAAACTAAAATTCTGCTGAAATAAAACCCAGTGAACATGTGAATGTATCAAGGCAAAACTAATTTAGGCTCAAATAACGCTTCGACTCTTACCTATGCCATAATTTACAGCCAATCAAATTTTAAATTTTTAAAACAATAAGTCAAATTTAAAGTTGCAGCTAAATTGCTTTGTATGCACCTCAAACTGTGAAATTACGGTTAAGCTTACTGCGAACGATCCCAAAATTCACTCCTAAGCCAGTCTTTGATAACGAGAAGCCACGACGCCGTAATTATATAATATAAACTGGAACAGTACCATTAAGTTGCAGGCGGGACGGGCAAACACCTTTCACAAATCTTCGAAAAACAAGCTACACAACAGCAAAAAATGTCATTTCCGAGACAAACCTTGACTGCCATAGCCTTTTTCTGATACAACATAAAAATATCATTAAACAATGAAATTGCAAAATTAGCTCAACCTTAATAATTATGCAATAATTGTTGCGCTAAATCGTGCAATCTTTAATTTGCGTAAAACTGTTAGTAGTCACTTATGGCTCCAAAAACTTCAGACTTGATAAAAAAACAAACCTGGGCATAAAACTGAGCTGCCAGAAATACCGCAAAAATGAAAGGTGTAGTTTGCAACGAAACACTCAACGAATGGAGATATCGCATCAAGTGCCAAAAATATTATTAAAATAAAGGCAAAGCAAATGAATAACAAACGAAAAACGCACGTACTGAAGCGGATTCCTGAACAAAAACGGATAATAATGCATCGCCGTTCTCAAACCCGAGCAAGCGACCCTGAGTGCGACCAGATATCCATTTAGCCAGATACCGCCACGAAATGCGACTGTTAATTTTTCGGCCTAATATCAAACCGGAATCGAATACTACCCGGCCTATCCCTGGGTGGATGCATTGGAAGCTTACCAGACTCATCAACAATCAATCGGGCAGACGCGTGAACTGAGCCTGCGCTATTTTCGGCAACACATTGATATACACCAGCGTCTGATTTGACAAGGCCAAGAATACGCAAAACGTTGCCTTCCATCTGAAAATAACAAAAAATAACAATGCAAACAGGAAGTAAATTGTAATGTCTATGTTATTATTAAAATAAATAAACAGTGGCTAATGTTTGAAATAATAATAATAATAATAATAATAATAATAACTGCAATAATAGCAATTAAGCGAACATAACGTGTGTTTCACCCACAGTACAGTTGTCGCGCAGTAACCGGCGATAGGTGATCATAGAGGGCAAAGAGAGAAAATTTTTGCTATAGCGTAGAACTAAGTTAGTCATTAAGCGATTTTGGTCCTGTTGCGTAATTATTATGAACGAGACATAACTTCGACAGTATCGTACGGCAGAGGTGCATCATCGATATAACGAACATGGAAGCATTAAACTGGCTTAAGTGTTCCATAACATGACTAATGAATTACTATTAAAACGTTAAAACTAACCTGAAAATACTGTGTCGCTGACAGTGTTTCACCATCTTTTAGCCATGTAATCGCAGGAGGTGGCTGCCCGATAACTTCGCACACAAAATCAACGTCTTCTGCTTCGACAGCGCGTTTTGACTGCGGCCGATCAATGAACGATGGTGGAACTAGAAACGTAACATTTAGCAACCAACTTAAATATTATAAAAATGTCGAAAAAATAAATAACAACCAAAAATAACATATGAACGATGACTGAATTAAAGTAATCGAAAAACATAAACATCAACAGAACTGCCAACGTACATAGATAGAAAAAAATTATAGACCTCAAAAACATGTAATGGAAACAGCGTATATACGGGGTCGGACAGAGGGATTCCCCACCGGAAATTTCCCGAGAAACAAGAAAAACACAATAATCTGGCTTTATCATTTTGGATCCCAGAGGTAAAAAAACAACAACAACAACAACAACAACAATAATAATAATAATAATAATTGCTAAGAGTACTTAACACTCACCCAAAACTTCAACAGTCGCTGTATGATCGATAGACTGCTCTGCATTTGCCGCACGACATGTATACTGACCGCTGTCCGACCCTCGTACTTTGTCAAGCACAAGCGTTCCTTGACCAACAAGACGTGCACGTGAGCTACTAAAACTCCAACAAAGCCAACATATCATTTATTATTATTATTATTATTATTATTAACAAATACCACCACATTTAAACCATAAAAATATGTAAAGCCAAATACATGTACACACATCGTCGTTTTTTAATTTTAGCTGCATCTTTTAAAACATATCACTTTTAAATTTCTGCCGAGACTTTTGCGACACGGAGCAGCGGCGCAAATTATGAAAAAACAAAATAAAATAAAACTAAAAGACCCGGAATGAGAAGATAACATCCGGCACTTGATGTGGTTGCAAATGTTACCGTACTTGATACAGCTTCCACAATATGCATATGGAAATTTGGTAATTTTTGGGGGTGGTTGAGTGATAAGCACTGAAGCTAAAACGATTAAGTAACCAACACATTGACGTTAAAACAAGCTTCAGTATGTCCGTCACCCATCTTCCAAAACTTACCTGGCGTACGAATGTTATTGTGCAAGTTGCATTTTATTCATCCTATACCAGCAAAAACAACCAGAATCAACCTTTCGACTCACTCGAACTTAATCTGCTCATGATTTCGGAGCCATGTAATTGTCGGCGAGGGATGTGCATTTGCGGCACATTCCAGAGTTACACTTGAACCTTCGTGAACCATTCGATGCTCAGGTTGAACCACAAACGTCGGCGATTGTAACGGAGAATCGGACACTTAAACATAAAATTGTGTGTGTGTCAGACGTATTCGCTTAGACTTGCTCCTGAGGTGCACTTCAGTTAAAATTAAATGTCTAGTGGCTGAGTTTCTGAAATGATACTTATGTATTGACTTAAGTTTTGGTTATTGCTGTATACTAAAGAGAATACATGAGCCTACAATTTCAATTAAACCAAGGATAGTATGCTATAAGTTTGTCGTTTGTTCATTAAATTTGATATGACTTAAGTAGTATTTTACTTAAGTAAGTAAGCTTTGAGAAACAAATAATTTACTCTTTAAGTTATTAGCTTGGCAAATACGTAAGTATGAAGTCGTACTTAAGTAGAGTTTCAGAAACTCAACCACTGAGCGTTTGAAGAACAGTACATAGCTAGCAGCTTTGGAATGATGGTGTTTCGGCGTTTTCCACGAATTTCGAAGGGGACGTTCATCCATAGAAAATAATTACAAAGAGAGGGTTTCATCTCCGAACCCCCCTCCCGTGGCTATACAGCTGAAACCAGAAACCCCACTCCATAAATCGAAAAAGCTCCCCCAGCAAACATGTTTACCCCAATACCCCCAACCAAAACTCATAGCCTTGCCCCCCGCACCGAGACATACATTCCACCTCCGCTCACCTTTGTTACGAACAATCAACCGGCCATCATTACTGATACGATATTTATCGCCGTTATCAATGCGACACTTGTACGTCGCCGCATCAGCCACATGTACGCGTCGAATTTCAAGCGATCCAGTGCCAGGCAACATTGTTAGTCTGTTGTTGCTTCGACCTACACAATTAAATAATTTTCATTCATAAAAAACATTCAAAATAATTTTCATTCATAAAAAACATTCAATGCTCTATCGCGGAAGGAATTACACATTTTCATTCATAAAGTTCAATACTATACTATAATCTACTCCAAAGACCTTCACTATCATTCATTGGCTATGTGTTAGATTGAGCGCACCTTGCTTAAAATGACAGACACAAAACGGTCACACGCTAAATTTTACCATAGCGTATGCATTTTGTGCATTTTACTCAATTCTACTACAACGAAACAAAATTCTCATCGCTGCAATTGTGACTCGTTTCAAGCGGAAGCAAACTCTGCATGCACTTCTGCTTAAAACAGCAAATTTTCTACCGTTGCTCTGGAAACTTTTAAAATTTTCCAAGAAATCAATAACTTTTGATTTGGAATTATCGGGAAATATATAACATGAAATCTCAAATTAGCAGATATTTTCAAAATCAAAGCATTTTTGGGCAAACGCCGGCCAGGCGTCGATATAACCAAGCAGATGCGCGAAAATTAATCATCGACTTACTGAAATCGTGCTTCTTCAACTCGACTCCGTTACGGTACCATGTCACAGTGGCTACTGGAATAGCATCCGGTATGTAACACGGAAACACTACGGTGTCGCCTTCCGTTACTGTCGTAGTTTCTTGTGGTTGCCGTTCGAATCGAGGTAACGCTGAAACAAATTGTAATTTTTCAATCTTTATAATTCGTTTTAATATATAGCGCATTATAAATCTGCGACAATCAGTATCGTAAGCCTAAGCCTAAGCATAGTGATTGGCGACGAATTGCCGAACAGGCGATATTTTAAATTTGCAAGATATCGGCCGACGAGCGGTCGCAATACCAACGCAACACATCTTTCCCAGAGTGCAACTGGAATAGAACAATACCGAAAACCAAACAGAACTGGGCAATACAAATACAAGGTTTTGTACCGGAACCGGAGCCTAAAAATGAAAAATAACTGATACCGAACGATTACTGGATCGTAAAAATACCGGATTCAAAATCCCGGTTGCCCCATGTGCTTTCCTAGTCAATCGAATACACCGTGTAATACAATTTTAGTATACTTGTAATATACTCATTTAGTATACAGAAAGTAGGTAAAACAATAAACACATTCCACGCTCCATCGATGCCGACAACTACAACAACAACAACAACAACAACAACAACAGCAACAACAACAACAACAACAACAACAACAACAACAACAACAACAACAACAACACCAACCACAACACCAACCACAACAACAACCACAACAACAACAACAACAACACAAAACTCAGCAAATCGCCTCAAAAACGTCATCCAATCGTTGCATCAAAAGTTCAAACCTACAAAAACTGGAATATTCCTGCACCAATTACCCCCGCTAATGCTCAAAATATTAACATAAAAACCCAATGTTTTGGCGCAGCATACAAGCGTGTTCCATAACTTACAAGCGACTTCCGAACTTTTCTACCGGAAGACAAAGTGTTCTAGTGGGGGGGCGACGCCCACTGCCCCCCCCCCGAATACCGACCTCCCTTCTCACTTCCGCTTCCGTCCACATCGACCAATTCTCCACGTCCGGCTTGCACTCTATCATCAATCGCGGCGACTTCCGCCTCATCCACCGCGAACACCGGACGTTCCTGTGGTAAGGACGGCAGTATCACGTTATTGACCGTACTGGTTACCGCATATACATTTCGGACAGTCAAATAGACATTGAACACAACCAGATAAGCTATATTTACGTTCAGGATGATGATATCAGTAATACTGGCAACAAGGTTCAGTTTTATATATTTAAGGATGCTTTTATCAACATTGAAAATACGGTTACAACATGAAATTAGTTACCAACATATGCATATATCTGTATACACATATTATATATATGCAATATATTTTTAATTAATATATAAAAATTAAACTAATTATTAATTGCTAAATTATAATAAAATGTGTCTAGATATTTACAGCCACATTTCCTAAACCAACAGCCAGGGTGCAACAGAATATCAATTCCGTTCGAAAATTGCTTTTTATCATGTGGACAATCTCCCCCCTCCAACAGTATCACGGTGCAACCGGAATTCCAGTTCCGGCATTTTTTTGACCTTCCGGTTCCGGTAAATTTTTACGGGAATTAAAAAATTCCGGTATTCCCAGTATGCGTTCGGGGAAGACTGTTGGAAGCCAGATGCCGAACCCATGCCAATCCAACTTCAGTACACCATGTTAAAAGAACAGATAGGATACTACATTACATCATTATATCAACACTTAAACCCTAACCATCATAAACGATTATAATTTTATGAGAACACGCTTCATTTCAATTATTTTTTTCAAACACAAACGCAAGAGATAACTGTTTCCTTGATCAGACACACTGATATACGTACGACAAACAGTGAAACTGACAGCATCCCAACTTAGTGTTACGTGTAAAAAGTATCGGCAAAGAATCGGCAATTTTTTGCAGTGCCGATTTTGATGCCGATATTCACGAAAAGTGCCCCGATGCTGATTATTCGGTACATACCTACTTACCTTCCATGAGAAGAATTTTTGCGGACGTGGCCGCTATTTGATTAAAATTACTTTCCGTGTGATCGGGTCCGTAACAAAGGCGGCCCCCTGGAAAAATTTTGTCCCCCCTCTTAGGAAATTTTCAACCATGCTTGTAACTCATTGCAAACCTTTGAATGCCCCTCCTGAAACAATTTTAGTCCCTCCTGAAAATGTTTAGCCCCTTTCGCAAGGTGAGCTCGCTACGGGCCTGCGTGTCGTTGCTTCAAGATAAAAATTTCATTTGTGACTAATTACCCATTTTGAAGATTTAGGCTTCGGTTTAGGGCTACACCAAATGTTTGTGCAACGGCTATATGCATAAAAAAATCAACATTTTCCTAAGTCTAAGCGTAAATATGTACGACAGCGTACAAGAGCTCAATCAGCATGGTAAAGGTAACTAGGACAGCCAAATTCAAAAAAGTTTACAAGCACACCCATTCAAGCCACGAACTGTCAAAAACAGCCACAACTTCCCACGGCAGGCACTCGCACCGCCTTCGCCAAACCAATAAATCAATTACCCCCAGTCAAAATAGCAATCTTGATATTCAATTATATACATATTATATACATCAAAACATAGCAATTAAAACGCTCAATCACGTTGTACGTATGTAAGGTGGAGTGTACCATCTAATAAAGTCAGTCTTAAAAAATTCGTTTTCGATTCAGGCCGGAGAACAGAAAAAAACAACAGAAACAAATTTAATGTTTTTTCTGACACGGCTGTTAATTTACAGTTGCCAACTGTTGCCAAAGCCATAGACGTAAATGTACACAATTATGAATACATCTCGTCAAAAAACGAGCAAAAAACAGCACCAAATAAATATCTGCGGAAATGTAAAATTTGAATAATAATTTTTTTAAATTTGAAACTGCTCATTTCGAAACGCTCAGGGTTGCGCTATACATCGCTGTGGCGAACGCCGTCGAGTGCCGTTATGCGTTGCTAACATAGATAAGCGCATGCCTAACGGAACAGGAGAAAATAAATAATACTACTCTGCCAGTAAGTAGCGAATGCACAAATATTTCCTTGCAAATTTTCCGTTCATAGAACAACCACGTGTATTTCCCAAGAAATTATTGTAAACAAAGTAGTGCTGGAAAGTTGCCCAAACTACGTATGTGGGGCGTTCTAGCTTTAATATATAGATTTCGACTGACACAAAACCAAAATTTCCTTGATCGGTATGCTTTTTTCACTATTATATATTGCGCGTGCCTCCATCAGAAATATCTGTATCCTCAAACAGTGCAATATTTTCCTATCAAACTGCAAAACTGTTATTCATTTTCACAACCTTCACCTCAAAACGTAAATCAAAACGTTGACAACGGAAACTAACAATTTTAATAACAACAGCAACTCAGCTAATATTCGAACTGCAACAAATTGCAATTGCAATATTTACAAAACAGTTAGTCATTTTCTAAATTAGCTACGTCACACTTAGAATTGGATGACGTTTTTGAGGCGATTTGCTGAGTTTTGTGTTATTATTATTATTATTATTATTATTATTATTATTATTATTATTCTTCCTCTTCTTCTTCTTCTTATTATTATTATGATAATTAGTATTACTAAACTGCTACATCACAGTTGGCTTTTGTTTTGCGAACAAAATGAAACCTATCGAAAACAAGTGCTTATTCAGTATTAACAACACAAACAGTCAATATTAACGGGGTAAGGGTGACGCTATACTTTCGATGACGTCACGCCGGACGGCGCGCCGCATGATAAGTATATCGCCACCCTGGCCTACCACTCCCCTTTACAGTCTGAACGTTAGCATAATCATCAAGAATTCCTTCGTTTACATTTCTACAAGGTAAATATTGTGAGCAAAGTAATTAAATCAACCGCCCTCGCAATCAGGACGGTCGGCCAAAAACTGGTACATTTTCCACCACCATGCAAACCGGGTTTGTTACATACTCTTGTTTGAAGTATGCATCATTCAATCGTGGTTCAATCGAAGTCTATACAAATTTAGCTTTTCAAGGCAGCCCTCACCACCTACGCCTACCTCTCCCAACTATTGGATAAAGTGATACCACCTACGCCTACCTCTCCCAACTATTGGATAAAGTGATACCACCTACGCCTACATCTTTCAACTATTGGCTAAAGTGATACCACCTACGCCTTACCTCTCCCAACTATTGGCTAAAGCGATAAACTAACTCAAAAACGCAAATCGCGATTGGTTTGTTCCGTTCGAACACAAAATATGTATCCAATTGAAACGCTTCTACCAAAAACAACAAACTCCATTTTGTCCAACAAACGCTGTCATACAAACATGTATAAAATGTCTCAAAAAATGTCTCAAAAACGTCTCAAAAAATGTTTCAAAAAATGTCTCAAAAAATGTCTCAAAAATGTGTCAAAAAGTCTCAAAAAATGTATCAAAAAATGTCTCAAAAAATGTCTCAAAAAAGCCTCAAAAAAGTCTCAAAAATGTCTCTAAAAGTCTCAAAAAATGTCTCAAAAAATGTCTCAAAAAATGACTCAAAAAATGTCTCAAAAAATGTCTCAAAAAATGACTCAAAAAATGGCTCAAAAAATGTCTCAAAAAATGTCTCAAAAAATGTCTCAAAAAATGTCTCAAAAAATGTCTCAAAAAATGTCTCAAAAAATGTCTCAAAAAATGTCTCAAAAAATGTCTCAAAAAATGTCTCAAAAGTCTCAAAAAATGTCTCAAAAATGTCTCAAAAATGTCTCAAAAAATGTCCAAAATTTTTTTAGTAAAAATGAAAATTAAAAGAAAAGAAAACAATTGTTTAAATAATACAGTTGCTCGTTTCGTCGGCCAAAATCCTATAAATCCCCAAAACGAAATGATAATCTCGCGACACCTTAGCCAATAAAGTTAAATCCTCAGTTTGGTTTCTCGCTAAAGCTTCTCAAACCACTTGTTCCTACCAGCGAGCCAAGCTGAAAATGTGGTGTTATTTTGCAGCAGCATTTTACGTTTTTGACGTACAACTTAAACATAAAACACACAACTACAGGAATGCAGACTATATTGCGGCTTAACTAATACAGCGATAACGGACACCGATTTTTACCGGAACCGGATATCCGGTTACACCCTGGTAAAAACATGACTGATATCTGTGAGCAGTAGACAGCTTTGAATGACTTCGCTTTGCAAGAATATTAACGAGCGCAGTTACCATTTCATAACAATATTCCAAACGGCGACTTAAATCGCAAAATATTGTGCTGTTAATATCCACTTATTATTGACTTGCACGGATGCCAAATAAGACACGAAACGGAAGTATCATTTAAAATATGTATCAAAATCACACTCGCTAAAAAACTCGACAAAGACGAACGGTGCCACAAAGCACAGACCACCGCCAGCCTTGCTCGCCAGCGGCCATAACTTGAACTTCAAATAGGGAAAGTATAACCTTACGTAGACGACTGTTTTTTGGACCTATACGATCCAAAAGTGTTCCCACATCCCAGCTAGAAACATATTTCGTCATCTGAAATTTTGGTAGGACATATATTTCCTTTACTGCACCGTTGGCATACGCCCATTGCTCGTGCGACGAGGAACATGATGCACCCATTAGACAAACACAAACTCCTCAAATTGTCGTTCTGACAACTTTTTAGCTACCGCTCGCTCAAATATAACACACTGTCGCTACCGGTTTACAACCGAGAAAAATACCACTTAAACTCACAAAAAACACACACACACACACCAGAAACCGCTATTAAAACAGGTGTTGTGACACAGTGTGATTGCTTTTTTGCACTCGGCAGCTAACATAAATACATATTAACTCGGATACAAGGTAGTGTAGATGTGTATCTTTGAAAAATAGTGTACTTTTTGACTATTAACAAACTGTACCAGCAATTAAAAAGTCACTCATCAGCAACAATATTGATTTAGCTAGTTGTAAAATTTGAAATTAATTCTAAATATCATATTCGCACTGGGAGTTCGAGCGCAAGTGCGTAGATACAGCAACTGTTATCAGTAACCGGTTTTGAAACTCACTCACTAGTGCAGTTGATGAACTGGAAAATGGCGCACGAGTAGAGCAAATCATATGCGAAAGATGTGCTGAATTTCAAGCCTAAGCATTCACTTGTTCGAAAGTTTGCAAGACAAATCAATTACCAATTGATGACAGGTGTCACACCCATTTGAGAATACGAGCCAAGGGATTGGAGTGTCGGTCTCGGCAAGTCTCGGTATGGACCAGGTCTTGGTCTCGGTTTGGGTTTCTGAGTATCAATTTTTGAGTCTCGGTTTTTGAGTCAAGGTGGTTTGAAACCGAGACGAGAATTCCAGGATTCAGCAAATGCATGACTGTATTGTTAAAGTAAATGATGCCTGATGAATAAAACTTCGCTGTGAATCTATAAATTTTCATAGTTACGACGCAATAACTATGACCAGATATTCTGAAAAACTCAAAAACTATGAAAAACAAAAAAACAGCGAAAAAACATTAAAAATAATTTTTTTTGAATATTTTAATTTTCTCCGGTGATGAACGGTCTCGGTCTCAGGTGTCAGCCCACCCGAGAACCCAACGAAACAAAATGTTTCCATGTGGGTGCCGGGAAGTAATAAAACTGCCGGATATTTTTCATACAATGTAACCCAATTCCAAAAATCCCAAAAATACTAACTACACCTGACCGAGACCTGATGCCAAAATTACCAGGCCAAATAATAAAACTACGCATAGAAGAATCAAACTTTTTGCCAGTTTACATCTCAAAATACCATAAATTCTATTGGCCAAACTGAAAGCAAAATTTGGTCGATGAAATATATAACAACTCGCGAATTATTTCCTTTTGGCTTCCGCTAATTTTGCTCCATTATTTATAATGTCCGGTGCCTGATAGACACTACTGTAGTGACCCGAGCAAGAGAGGGTAATAAGAAGAGGGGGGCATTTTGAGTCCCAATCAATAGGAGTCCGTGTCACTAATAGACTCCGTAAGCGGATAGTCCCTAAACCCTAATTACAGTTCATAAATGTCCATTATCCCTAATTGTAGAGCATAAATGACTCCAGGACACCTTAACGCATACATAAGTTTTGAAAGTAACATTCCAAAGTATGACCTTGCATTACCGCTCAACCTTTTGACACAAGACAAATAAACGTTTAATTCAGCGGACAGTTGCAATACCGAACATATATTAGTAACAAAGGACGGCGGACGGCGGATTAAAAATAAACAACAGTCCGCAGCCGAATAACAAGGGCGGGCGGGTACCCTCTGGACTGACCAACTAAATATCAGTTCCCCGCCTTTTATTCGGGTCACTACAGTATTAATATAAAAACAATGAGATATGAGCAAAACAAACTTTTACTGTCAACAAAATCTACTAAAAATAAACCCGAACAACTGTAAGTTGCAACAGTTTTCAAGCCAATTTTTGTCCCAATCACTCATACATTAAGTGACAGGTTTGTTTCTTTATTAACACTTTAACGCCATCATTACATATACATCATAAAATTACAATGTGAATGCTAAAAATTGAAAAAAAACAACAAGAACTTCATTGTTTTAAATGCAAGCAACGCAAAATTAGCGCCCATATGCTCGAATGTGTATAACACCTATCACCAGTTGTCAGTGGCGGATCCAGGATGTCAAAATGGGGGCCAAAATTTCACAGGTAATAAACGTACTTTTGACCCGCACACAAACCACGAATTATTGTCATAAAATTGCTATATAATTTTTGTCGAGATGCTGTTGGGGGGCCCACGGTCGGGGTGGCCTCCCCCATGGATCCGCCATTGCCAGTTGCCAGTCAATGAGTGAATGACACGTTTTCAAACTCACAAGCAAAAAGTATTGCAATTGCTGATTTTAAACTTGGCACAAAATTTGTACAAATTAAATCCAAAAATGTACTGATTTTTAGCCTTAGCATTCAATGGTTCGAAAGCGACACGACGACCCTATCATCTATTGATGATTGGTGCCATACATCAGGGTGGCACCGCCGTATCCACGATTTGACCGAATCTGAATCCATTGCTAATCTAGCGAATCCGAATCCATTGCTAATCTAGCCAATACGAATCCGAATCTTTCATGATGCAAATTTCAGGTATATCTATAATTTGTTTCAGAATATCAACGCAATGCCAACTGTATAACTTTTAAATGTTAGTATATTGACTTGACCCAAAATTTTTTACTAATATAACAAGTTATTCGAAATTTTTATTGTTTAAAAGTGAAAAAACATATTGCCGACCACTGTTCGATTCGGCTCTTTCACAACCGATCCCGAAACCGAATCCAAACCAAAAATTTTTGCCGAATTCGAATCCCAACCTTTGTTGCCACCCTGCTACACACATTTCAGAACACCGGATGCAACAATGGTTGCGTTGCCCGAGACATGACTTAAGTCGACCTACGACTGCAATCGATATCGGAGGATTACAATGCAGCCCCATTTCACAAGCTGCATTATTCCACCGTACTGAAAACCTTATACCAACAAGAGTCATCGACCGAGAGGGCAGTGACAAAAAACATTGACCAAAGTCAAAACCGAAAAAAAATTAAGTAAAACCGTCGTTGAAAATACTGCAAACAGGTTGCACTCGGAATTGCGATTCCGACTAGAATTCCGATTCAAAACGAGTTCCGATTTTAATTCCGATTGCACAATCAATCGGAAGGGAATTTCCACATTTTAATTTTAGGCTAACTTGTGATATGTTGTTTAAAAATTCTGCATCATTTATGTATTAAATTGTTTACTGCATGACAAACATTGAACGACTCTGCCTACAACACTCAAAAATTTTACAGTCGGTTGAAATACAAAAACCTCGGTTTGGCCACAAATACAAAACTCAACACAATAACTTAAACCTAACTATTCTCTCAATCAAAGCTGATGACAAATTGACCTCCCCACATTTTCCATAACGTGTTTGTTCGTTTAAATAATAATCAATTCAAGCAAATTTACCCAGCGACCAACGGTGGATCCAGAAATTTCTGACGCCGGGAGCCGAGTGGGCTGGCAACAGTTATGCAACGCACCTTGTACTGCATTACTATATCTGTGAAAGTTTGAGGAACAAAATTGTAAGGCAAGGATTGAACGATTTTATCACAAAATATACTTTCTGTCGTGGGGTTGGGGGAAGCAGCGTATGCAACCGTCCGTTATCTGGATCCGCTAGTACCTGTGAAACCCTCCGGTTTCGAGTTCCACATCCTACGCAGTCAAATCAAATAACTGACCAGTAGCTTTTCAGCAAAAAGTACGACTACACTGGAAAATCCAACATCACACAACCATCTTCGCACTAAGCAACCCCAGGGTGCCTATCATTTGAACGTCCAAGCTAAACTTAGCGACACCTAATCTATCTCGAACCCATGTACGTCACCGCGATTTCAGACAGGGGGATATGTTCCATAGAAACTCCGAAAGCGGGTCTTTGCGTTCGCAGCTGAAACTGTATCTAAAATAACAACTACAAACATCCCGAAGAGGTTTAACCTTAAAACTCCAATGGCTACACTCCTATCTAACCCCCCTTTATTCTAACAAACATACCTGCAGTGCCAGGCCGCGGGGTAACCTCCTGCTGGTCACCAACGGCTACCGTCCACTAGTTAGCTGCCTATCACCTTCGCGTACAAAATTCCATTTCTACACCTCTGCATCCAATCTGATAGCGTATGAAATTTAATATGTGATGAGAACAGACCCGTAGCCAGCCAACCTTGCTAGGGGGGCTAAAATTTTTTCAAGAGCGGCATTTAAAGGTTTTCAGTGACTTACAAGCAAGGTTGAAAATGTTCTAGGGAGGGGCAAAAATTTTTCAGAGGGGGCGGGGGGTGCTGAGCCCCCTGCCCTGCCCCTTGGCTACGGGCCCGGATGAGAAAAGCACACAATTAAATGAATAATACCATATTTCCAACGACATTTATAGTTAGCGACAATTCTCAGTTTTAACAATCAGCCTAGTGGCATGGAAACTCCCTCGATCGTTGTTTGTTTTGACCACTAAAAACAAACGCACAACAACGCCGGGGCCGAGTCAGGATGGCAAACCGGGTAAGGGTCAGGGTCTATACGATCAGTATTCATTTTAAACTGACATTCAAATTTGAACAAAGGTTCAACTATTTTCAAACAAACATTCAAATTAGAATGAAATTTCAACCATTAACATTACATACATGCATTAAGACAAAACTCAAACCTTTCTATATTAAAAGCTTCGCAGTAATAAAACAATAACAAAATTATAGCACACAAAGTACACCTAATATCCAGTTCCGGTTCCGGTATTTTCGGTATCCGACCGCACCTTGGAGAGATCATGTAGCATCCGCTCAACGGTCATTTATCAACGTACGTTCATATAAAAACAACGATTTCTAGGAATTAATACAAAACCGTTTTATCAGCCAAACTAAGAACCACTTTAGTCACCGCCAAATCAACTTCTTGACATTCGTATCCATCTCACTTAAAACCTATCAAAGATATCCCGTACGTACCACCTTCAGCTAATCGCCGTCCAGCTACCGCCTTACACACAACTTCCACAGTTCGCGTCGACGACACCACGCATACATCTCTACTCGTTTGATAAACACTCATCAAACAACAAATCGGCTCAAAAATCCACACTTACATCCCCTCTGTCTCAACGAGACAGCCGATATTTTTGTTTTCCTAACAGCGACTGTGGCGTATTAATTTACAGGGTTATTTTTCGAAACTGACACACAGGCGAGCGTAGCCAGGTATCCACTTCGAAAGGGTATCGCTTCATAGAACAACACTTTTTTAACCCCTCGAACGCATGAAATAATGTCCAAAAGTATGCTTGTTCTTTTCCAATTTTTTTCTCCAGAAATGCTGTTGCAGAACCATATCCCCCCTCTATCCTACCCTCGTATATACGCGTCTCTGGGCTGACAAACTGAGAAAGAGACAACGCGACGACACGCCCTGAGCCGAGCCAAAAAAATAAACAAAAAACACTCCTACATACCACAACCTCATTCATTGTGTCTCACATCATATGTCATTATTCAACAGCAAAATGTCTACGGTTACGCTTATAAAATTTCAAATCAGCATTATTATTTTTTCAACTCAAGAATGCAACAGATTATTCTACTCCCTACACAACTGCGTTTATCATTCATCGACTCAACAAAACCTTCAAGGAAACATGTATCCGCCTAATATTTAGCTAGAGTTGCATCCGGTTCCAAGTATTCCAGTGATTCCGGGTCACTTCACCACAAAAATCCCGGATCTGGCTATTCATTTTGAAATGATTCAACTCTACAGCTATCCCGTCGCTTGCATACGTCACTCTGACCCATGTCCGAAACGGCTTAAACGCAGGGTGCAATCGGAATTCCGATCGATTCTGTGGATTAGAATCAAGATTCAAAACGTTTGCACAATCTTTCAGAATCGGAATTTCCTTATTTTAGTTTTAGGCCTACTTGTTGTGATCTGTTATATAAAAACTCAGCATCATTTTTCTATTAATTTGTTATCGATAAGTTAACTTATAAATAATTGATTGTAGTTTAGATTTACAGAGCTAAAAAGATTGTCATTTTGTTCACGCGACGCTTTTAAGAATCGTTGCCAGCCAACCGAACACCCTAAATCAATATTACACTTGTTAATACAAATTATCCGTATAGTCACAAATTTTGTAGTTCCGATTTCAATTCCGGTATAAACCTGCTGTTACGATTCCGATTCCGGTATAATCCAGTTCCGTTTTGCACCCTGCTCAAACCAAATAATCTCGATTTTAAGCCACCAAAAACACAAAATATAACAAAATAATAAACAGAGTTAACGTCAACCGGCTTTTGCTTTCTATCAAATTAACAGTAATGTCGGTTGGAAAGTAAACAAGTAAACAATGCTTCCCCAAGCGATAGCCAATTTCAACTGTATATTACTTCCATTCATAATTTCGTTTCAAACCCGCTTGATAGTAGTATATTTTACTTCGAGCACCTACAAAATAAAATTCAATCAGCCACAACCTACAAAAGAAAACCTTAAAACTGACATTACAAAGAACAACTATTTGCGCCCTATTTGTAAAAACATTTCCGGTTGCTGGTAAACCAAACCGGATGTCGAAACTAAAAGTAGCCAATTTTTGAAATTATGGTGCTATGTTTGGACCGTTAAAATGTACGGAGGTTGGGAACGGTAAAGTTCCGAATCAAAATTTAATTCTAAAATAATACATCGGAATTCTACATCCGGCCGAAATTCATGCAAAAATTCATTTCCTGTTCTTGTATTCAACGATGCAGTTTCCAATGATTTTCTTTACAGTTTTGCCGCCGATTATTCATAATCATTCAAACATTGGAAACTGTGTATTTGTAAATCTGTTATTACGAAATGAGTTTGTTCTGACGATGATGATGAAATAGCTGAAAATTCGCTTAGGGTCGTAGGCAAAAATTTAAAGCATTTTTATGGGTCACATAGGTTCATCGGTTTTACTCATTTGTCTCCTATTTCTTTTACCATCATTACACTAATGCAATTTAGCGCCAGGTAACATTGTAAATACTCGCATGAGCGTTTATTAGTAGTTGGCACTATTTTAGAATGTGACCATGGCTCACGCGATATCCGGGTGTAAAGCGGAACTGGATTATATGGGAATCGGAACAGTAAATTTATACCGGAATCGGAAATAGTAATTCTGCGACTGTACGAATTATATGCATTAACCAATATAATATTGATTTAGGGTGTCTGATCTCAGTTGTCTGGCAAAAATTTTCAAAAACGTCGAGTGAACAGGTTGGCGATGATTGTTTGCCTCTATAAGGTTAACTACAATGAATTATTAATAAACTAACTCATCGAAAGCAATTTAAGCCGATAAATGATACAGAATTTTTACACAACATATCAAAGCAAGTAGGATTACGTATATAAACTAAAAATTTCAAAATTCCGATTTCGATTTATTGTGAAATCGGAATTGGAAATTTGAAATTTCAATTTTAATCCTGTTTGTTGTGATACGTTGAATACATATTCTGTGTTATTTATCTATTAAATTGCTTTCGATGAATTAGCTTATCAATAATTGATTGCAGTTTAGCTTTTACAGAACCAAAAATCATCGCCAATTTGTTTATGCGACGATTTTGAAAATTGTTGCCAGCCAACACACACACACACCGGAAATCAATATTAGATCGGTCAATACAAATTATCCGTAGAGTCCCAAAATTTCCAGTCCAAATCCCGATCACAATTCCGGTATAAATATATACTGCAACAAAAACGGAAACAAAACATTGCATTGTCCTACTATTTCTTATATACTCCAATTTCTATCGCAATATTCGTATTCGTCCTTAAATACAGTACACATAATTTCATCGTTGGGAACGGAAATAAACAACGCACCGGCAGCCAGCCGCCACGCTGAGCGTTTCAACTGTGAAACCGAAGAAACTGGCCGAAATCTGAGAAACCCACCGTTTCGGTGAGGTTCTGCATTCAAAACAAAACACAATCACATCAACTTGCGTTGCAATAAACAATGCGAACCAATCGTCCATGGTGCAAGCAGAATTTAAAATTACAAATAAAATGAAACAGAACCGAATAGTAAAAAATACTTAAAACCGAAAAAAAAATAATAAGTTTCTACCATTACCGCCATATGATGTTTTTTCCAGCCAACTATGTTAACATGCAAAGTTTAAGCTTAAAAAGACGTGTTAGACCGTATTTTTTAAAGAAATTTTGCCGATTTGTTAGATATCATTAGAGTCGTACTCTTAAGAATCAGTTGTTAAACCAAGAGTGCGCGATAATAACGCATGCAACTCTTGGGTTTCCGCATGGAACAAAATGTACCGCCGGTCGTTGCGTTTTTGGTCCACCCCCCTTCCTTATTTAAAGGGGCGTCGCTATCACATGCAATAACACAAAATTACACTATAAGCGGTGCGTTTTTGATACCGGATACGGGAAGTACCATGGTTCGCACTGATTGTACGCTTCTCTAAACAAGGAGGGTGTTAGACAAAACGCAACACGCGCTGAGTAGGTACATTCCTTTGTACACAAAAGTGTATCAAATTGCACACTCTTGTAAAACAGCCATCATCGACTCTTGATTAAACAAACTATAACAAATTCCTCAAAGGAGTTCAAATTTAATCTATGACGCTCAAAGTTATGAATCAACTCAACCGAATTTCCACATCGGAACTTGAATTCCGGTTCTACCCTGCCATACGCTGCCAATATAAACCCGTTTTAGTATTTCATGCCACAGTATCAAAACCCATGCTATTCCGGATAGATACGAAACCTTAATAACCACTACCGTTAGAACGGACCGCTGCGGTATTTCGTCATTTCCTCCATGAAACTACATCCACATATATTCAAAGTTTAATCCGAATTTAGTTTACACAATCAGCCGGAATCGGAATTTCAACATTTTAATTTTAGGCCTACTTGTTGTGATATGTTGTATTTAAATTCTGCGTCATTTATCTATTATATTGTCTTCGATGTGTAAGCGTATCCATAATTGAATGTAGTTTAGCTTTACAGAGCCACAAACTGATTGTCAATTAGTTCATGCGACGTTTTCGATAATTGTTACCAGCCATCAGACACTTGAAATCAATATTTTACTTGTTAATAATACAAATTATCCGTATAGTCACAAAATTTGTAGTTCCAATTCCGCTTCCCATTCCGATTCCAGTATAAATTTGCTGTTCCGATTCCGATTCTGATATAATCCAGTTCCGCTTTGCTCTCTGATATATATCAGGGTGCAACCAGAATTCATAATTCCGGTATTAAAATTTGGTCGCTGGAAATTGGAGATATTTCACTAACAAATGACGATAAAAATTAAATAAATTTTATTAGTATAGTATGCAAACTTGACAATTGCTGAAAATAAACCACCCAAGGTAGATTTCGCTTCCGTAGATTATGAAAATTTAAAATGCAGCAGATAAAGTGAATACCAATCTCCAACTACGGTTATTTCTCCATTAATAATGCAAAAAAGAAAATTAAAATGAATTTTTCGGTGGCATGTATTTTTCGTTTTCCGGTTCCGTTCGCGGTATTTTTTCAAATTCCGGTTTCGGTTCCGACAAATTGTAATTCCGTTGCACCCTGATTTATATATTATATATTATAAATATATATGGACATACCATCACTATTATTTGTAAACAAATGCAACATATATGCTTGATAATACACCACAGCCGAAGAACCCAATTTCCTCAACATTTCATTTCAAAATGCAACACAAATCCAAAGTTAGCGGATACTGGCAACAACGCATAACAACCATTCATTAATGATCATGGCCAGTGTATAGAACAGGGTCGGAAAAGTAGGATAAGCATATTCCCAAGCCTAAGCCTAAACGTAAGAATAAGCTTACACCTAAGTCTAAGCGAAAGGAAATTAGTCTAAAGCTTAAGCTTACTCTATTCCAGTCCTACAGAATAACGTTCCGCCCCTGATCTTTACATGAGCCACGATCATGAACATTGTTAAAAATTGCTCCTTTCAGTTCACTCGCTTGTGTACACTTCGTCCCCAGTTACGCTTAAGCTTTCTACGTAACAAAAATTACTTACGCGATTAGCTTCTTAAGCATACACTTTCGCGTTTGCCCAAGCCTAAGCTTACTTCTAAGCCTAAACTTACGTCTAAGCCGAAGCCTTAATCATAAGAAGCTTCTTAAGCATACACTTTCGCGTTTGCCCAAGCCTAAGCTTACTTCTAAGCCTAAACTTACGTCTAAGCCGAAGCCTTAATCATAAGAAGCTTCTTAAGCATACACTTTCGCATTTGCCAAGCCTAAGTTACTTCTAAGCCTAAACTTACGTCTAAGCCGAAGCCTTAACCATAACCATGAGCGATAAGTGCATAAAAGACCATTTCCTTCCGCAACGCAGTCCGTAAAACGTCAAGAAAACAGCTGAATTATAAAACTATTACAATTTGAACACTGTTAGCCAACCGTGAATTACAAACCTGAAATAAGTTCACCCCGCACACAGAAAAACCGTCGACTGGTTAAGCTCACTGAACCTAATGTAAATTAAGGCGTTGCAAGTCGCATGAATTGCCTTAACCAACCACAGTACACCTGATCACGGTTACTTTTTAACACTTTTGAATTAGGCCTTTATGGCTAGAAATTGTGATACGATTGCGGATTATAACTCCCCTTATTTATGATCTACAGTCACAAAGTAATTTAGAAAACGCAACGGACACACGGTATATATATGTATATATGTCGTAGCCAATCTGCTATTCTGAGTAAATAGCAGATCGGGTTAGGCCTAATAGCGATTGTAAGATGTAGCAAAACAACAGTGATGTACAACTAACGCTGATTGGTTTAACGGTACTGCGCTTATAAAAATCATCAAATCTGATTGGTCTGTATCTTTAATAGCAGTTTATCCTGGGCCAAACTGCGATTACGCAAAATAGCACATTGGCCTAGGCCAATTAGTAAGTGGCCTGGATAGCAGATTGGCCTACGACATAGGTATACATTGAACATGGAACGTCACTTTACTACATACATTTATATCAGTCTAAGTACCGCCTAGTACCATATCAGAAACATGACGCAACCGAATTTCGTTCCACCACGAAAATCAAGTATTATTTTCCCTTTCCGATGCAAAATTCTGTTTGCGGTATATTATAAAAACGGTTTCAACATGATTAACCAAACCATTACATGATATTTTGAAACACACAAAAGTTTGATCAGGAGTACGTCTCCCGCACTGTGGTTCCAATTTCAATCACTACCCATACTCAAGCATCATTCAACCACTCTAAAACATATATCCCACAAAAAACCTTAAACATCTATATATAAATAACCGGGGGCCTTAGGGGCAAACACCAGTCATGGTATTTTGATTTGCTATCATTTCCAAATTCCCCACGCCTTTTCGACCGAAACCAACCAATCACGACACGCATCGCTGCATCCATTCACAGCGCTAATTTAGTTCACACGCCCTTCGCGGCCAGGTTAAAATTATGCTAAAACACCTACTTACCCAGCAGAACCAAAACAATCAATTAGCATAGTGAGACTGCACGTAAACGTGCAAGCTATCGGTGGTGGTTAACGGGTCAAAGTCACCCCGTTGCGATCTTTACCCAGGGGATTTCATCGAGTATTTCCGTTGGTAACACAGTAACCAGGGTGCAACCGGAATTCCGGTTCCGGTTCCGGCATTTTTTCACCTTCCGGTTCCGGTTCCGGTAAATTTTTACCGGATTTAAAAATTCCGGTGTTAAGATTTGGTCGTTTTCTTAACTTTGCTAATTTTTAAGAATCTCTTTTGAAAGCCACTTGTACTCCGAATATAAGCCATTGATGGTGGATTTCACTTCAGTCGACGACGAAAATCTAAAATACAACAAATAAAATAAATACCTATGTTCGACTAAGGTTATTTCACAAATAATAGAGCAAAAAATATTAAAATGAAATTTTTTGTGAAATGCATTTTTCACTTTCCGGTTCCGTTTCCGGTTCAGGTTCCGGTAAAATTTTCAAATTCCGGTTCCGGTTCCGGTAAATTGTAATTCCGGTTGCACCCTGACAGTAACACATTTGAAATTTTTATAAAACGTAGCCCAATTTTCAAAATACTCGTCTACGTCCTTGGGCTCACAGGCAATACTCAGCCATCTGGCGCTAAAACTACACAGATGTGGGCTCCCAACAAATCATGTCGCCTTCAAAAATTAAACTATGCACTAATTACTATACTACTACTAGTACTACTACTACTACTACTATTACAACTGTTAAATATGCGTTCGCAGAGTCCCTGAGCCGTCTGTTTAAACTGAATCCGGTACCTATCGCACGCCTGTTTAGTAATATATACTTTTTTCAACAAACGAACTAAAACACACTACCAACTTTACTACTCGCAGTTCGAACCAATCAAACAACGTTAAAAGCTCCCCCCCACATGCCATCGTAGTAATTGGCCTGGACAGCAGATTGGCCTACGACATATACCTGTATTGAACATGGAACGTCACTTTACTACTTACATTCTATTTAGTAATACTTTTTTTCAACAAACGAACTACAACAGCTGTACGCGTCAAACTTTACTCTACTCGCAGTTCGGACAAATCAAATACGAAAACTGTGCTCAATGTTAAAAGCCAACCACCCCCCTGCGCTCGTTGAAAACCCACACAACCTATCATCAACTACTGGAGCGCGAAGTATTACATATATATTAAACGAATACCGGCATCGATATCACCATTAGTCAGAGTGCGACCAGATATCCGGTTCCGATTTAATATCCGGCAAAAACCGATATCTGTATCCGGTTCCGGTATAAACCTAACCGGACACCGAATATCTACGGTTGTGGTCCCGAATATCTACGGTTGTGGTCCCGAATATCTACGGTTGTGGTCCCGAATATCTACGGTTGTGGTCCCGAATATTTACGGTTGTGGTCCCGAATATCTACGGTTGTGGTCCGAATATCTACGGTTGTGGTCCCGAATATTTACGGTTGTGGTCCCGAATATCTACGGTTGTGGTCCGAATATCTACGGTTGTGGTCCCGAATATCTACGGTTGTGGTCCCGAATATCTACGGTTGTGGTCCGAATATCTACGGTTGTGGTCCCGAATATCTACTGTTGTGGTCCCGAATACTACCCGTATCTACGGTTGTGGTCCCGAATATCTACCGCGTCCCCGAATATCTACGGTTGTGGTCCCGAATATCTACTGTTGTGGTCCCGAATATCTACGGTTGTGGTCCCGAATATCTACTGTTGTGGTCCCGAATATCTACGGTTGTGGTCCCGAATATCTACTGTTGTGGTCCCGAATATCTACGGTTGTGGTCCCGAATATCTACGGTTGTGGTCCCGAATATCTACGGTTGTGGTCCCGAATATCTACGGTTGTGGTCCCGAATATCTACGGTTGTGGTCCCGAATATCTACTGTTGTGGTCCCGAATATCTACGGTTGTGGTCCGAATATCTACGGTTGTGGTCCCGAATATCTACGGTTGTGGTCCCGAATATCTACGGTTGTGGTCCGAATATCTACGGTTGTGGTCCCGAATATCTACGGTTGTGGTCCCGAATATCATAAACCTGCTTTTGACTTAATATCATGGTCGCATCCTGCAACTACTACTATACTTCGATATTCTGATTGCTCAAACACATATCCTACTTGAAATTAGATTATAAAGCATCATTAACATGCACGACACCTCAAAACTTCATCTTAGCAGCTATATATTGTATGTTCCACCTCCCTTCAGAGTCAAACTAATCACTTCTATCCGCGCTAATGAATCTATAAGCTTCTTTGACGCTGCTTTAAACTCACACTGAACACAATAATGCCTCAGTACGCAAACACACAAGTCCATACATTGGCTAATTAGGTTGAAAGCAAAAAAACAACAACAAAAACAACAACAACAACAACAACCGCAACAACAACAACAACACCAACAACAACAACATCAAAGGGCATACCATCCCAAAAGCTACCGCAACAACAATCACACCATGGCCACCAAAAGTAGCAAAATTAGGATTTTTGATTTCAAATTTGGCAAAAATTAAAGTTTCAAACACCGACTCGCATTTCACACAATGGATTCGAACCCATATTCGGTGGAATCGAGGGTGTTTGGCACCATCTTACTGCCATAAGATTACAACAGAAGCTGTGACGATATTAAGAAGTTACCGTACACAACATATTCATAACACAAGGGGACATGTTATTCTAACAGCGTATTTATATGAGATTTAGTTATCACGTGTAGTCGTAATCTCAACAGCGTGTAGCACCTATCACCAGTTCGCAACAGATTTGTACATCTACACAAATTAAGAAATGCTATTCCAAGTAATTACCCAATCGCTGTATATATTCTCAACTACGTAAATTATGACAAACATTGATTGAAAACTAGGCCCATATTCTCAACTGTGTATAGCACCTATAATCAATTAGCGATAGGTTTTAAAACTGACGAACGCCTGCAATTGAAGAGCTCCAAATTGGTACAGGAGCAGGGCAATTCAAACGCGAGCATTGTGCTGAATTTCAAACCTCACCATGCGCTGATTCCAAAGTTACAGGACCTATCACCAACTGGTGATAGGTGCTACTCACATTTGAGAATACGGGCTCTACAAAACACTAAGCAGTATTGATAAATATTCTAACTATTCCAAAATCCTAACTAGCTCATATTTAAAATTCGAACAAACTTTCATTGAACAAAATTTCAACGCAGAACAAACTAAATTGTTTCAATAATTCCGATTTCAGCGCTATACACATATATACAAACACACATATAATATATATATAATAAACACAAACATAAATATTCGAAATAAAAATCAAACAAACTTAAATCGATTCGTAAATAATTTACTAGTAAAACAACGATTTTCAGTTGAAAAAATGGTTTAATTAGCATTTAAACTCATAGATTATTAAAATGATGTATTTTACTCAAAAAAAACTCCAAAAAACGTCTGTTACAACTATTGCAACAAACAAACAAGCAAACAAACACACACAAACAAACCAACCAACAAATAAACAAACAAACCAACAAACATACAAACGACCAAACAAAGAAACAAACAAACAAAGAAACACACAAACAAACAAACAAGAAAACAAACAAACAAGCAAACAATCAATCAATCAATCAAACAAACAAACAAACAAACAAACAAAAAACAAACAAAGAAACAAACAAACAAACAGAATCATATAAACAAAAAGAAGGCGCTATACAAATATGAAAGAACCAATCAGCTAAGTATCATCCGCTTTTCTGTTCCTAATGTTTTCTGTACGCTATTGGAAACTGCTTGTAGACACTATGGTTCACCTCCTTTAACGACAGCCACCAACTGGTGCTATCTAATAGTCATTTCTGAATCCATTTGAATACAGGTTTACAATACAGCAGCTTTCGTCCAGCTCAAAACTAAACTCGCCACAATACTGAAATTTCCCTTCAAACATTTCTGAGTGTTAACGTGAGATGATTATGACATTTTCAACGGGATCTTGTGACACTTTTTGCCTGTATTTTCCAAATGTGTATAGCATCTATTACCAATTTACAGCAATTTTTTTCTGCCTTTTTTCAAACTATAACATGATTAGGTTCGAAAATTAGCATAGTTTTGTTTTGAATTAATATTCTTCCTACATCTATGCATATTTCGAAATACGCAGCTGTAGCAGTTCGATAGTTTAAATTATACCGTTAACTGACGATAGGTACTATACACATTTGAGAAATACGGGCCATCGTAGTGAAAGACGCGTAAATGAACCAGTTGATTTACCTGCAATCTTGATCATCGCCGAACGACTGACCATCGTTCCAACGCCTCTGATCTCGACCACACACTGATACTCGCCAGCGTCGTCCAAGCCAACGCTACTGCCACCGCCGCCGCCGGATCCTTGGGCCACACGAATCCGGTCGATTACAAGCGATCCATTTGCGAATATGTGGCTGAAAAAAATTGACACAAAAGTAAAAAAATCAAGTAAGACTAGCCTGCACACCCCACCTTCGAAATTGGATGTATGTACGTTCTTGTTTACTGTTCCACACAAGCAAATTAGGACGATTGGGCTTAGGCTTAGCCTTTGGCTTTAGGTTTAAGCTGTGGAAAATAATATACAGTAATCCGGGCGACACAATACACATTAGTAAGGCGGGGGCAAGTATAAGCGAAGAACCTGAATAAGTATGGTACTACCGGTACATTTTGCACTCATACTTTTAAGTACACATTTAACTGTATTTAATAACAGTGTGACAACTTGTACGTAACCGGAAATTTCATCTGCAAGACAACTGTTCGCGCATCGTTATGCTTAAACTTAGGTTTACCAATTAAGATTACCCTTAGATAGATATATATAAATATATATATATATAATATATATATATATATATATATATATATATATAATATATATATATATATATTGAAAATAATAGATCAGGTTTGAGACAGTGACATGTGTTACGTAAAAATTCTAAAATTAAACGTATTACTTTGTATATTTAATTTAGGGCGCAAGCGGCGGATGAAGTCCGATTCAAGAATTTGCAGCGCAAAGTTGGATCGTGTACTGGAATTCTGTTTAGGTGATGTTGCGATGACTGAAAAATCTTGTGCAAGGCATTGATGACCAGTAGAGCTGCAGTGTTTGGAAATAGCGGAACTAAGTTTTAGGCTTGAGGTGGTTGGTAGACCGGTACGGTCAGAGACTTGTTGATGCTCGCTCACACGTTTAAAAAGTTGGCGGTTCGTAGCCCCAACATAGTCTAACGAACAGTTAGAACAATTATATAAATAAATGACGTTTGAGCGAAGCAGCAACGGGATTTGATCTTTAACTTTAAAGATGTTGCGAATTTTTGATCGGTTGGTGGTTACAATGCGAAATTTGAAATCGGTACGGTTGAAATGTTGTTCAAACAGTTGATATAATTGTTTTATTAATTTACCACTGTGTGAACCTAAAAAGGGTAATTTCAAACAAAAATATTGCACCTGGTTATGACTTTGTTCTCCACTGACAGTTGAGTCGATGGTGACCTGTTGTTGCGCTTCAGGCGTTTTGGAGGCATTATTATCGAAATCGTTGGTTGCAGAGATCAGAGAGTTCGAGCTAGAAGTTGAAATATTGACGTTATCATGCTCATGGTTGATGTTCAGTACTCCGGTTCCCAGCAGAGCTTGGGTTGTGGGGAAAGGTTGGGAAACTTTGAGGGCATTGCTTTTTGCGTCCATAAATCGATTAAATGAATTTTCAATTATATGGACAGGAAAGTTATTAGATTTAAATAATGACTTCAAAAATTGAAGTTCCTCGTTGATTTTATCATCATCAGTAGATAATGCAAAGCAACGGAACAAAAGGCAAGAGATTAAATTAGTTTTATATTTGGTTGGGGTAAATGAATGGAAATTCATTATTTGGTTAGAATAGGTTGGTTTTCGGTAAATCCCAGTAGAGACTTTACCGGTTGTTGGGTTCCTGAAGACTCTAATATCCAGGAACGGGATCGAATAGTTTACTTCAACTTCTGAAGTAAACTTAATGTTGGGGTGTTTCTGGTTAAGTATATTTAAAAATTCTTTTGCCTGGTTTGTATTATCAAACACAGCAAAAGTATCATCGACGTAACGCCGGTAAAACTTAGGTTTGAATTCTGGTGGGCAAGTCCTGAGTACTGAAACCTCAAACCAGACCATGAACACGTTAGCTAAAACGGGTCCCAATGGGGATCCCATTGCCACGCCGTCAATTTGGGAGTATATCTTTTTATTAAAGATGAATTTAAGATTTAAAGTACAAAGCTTCACTGCCCTAAGTAATAAATCAATAGGGAGTGAGGTTTTAAATTTACCGGAGTCATAGGCCTCAGAAATAATTGTCATAGTGTCATCAACGGGTATGTTGGTAAACAGAGACGACACGTCGAATGAAACCATGACGGAATTAAATAAATTTAAAGCGGAAACCTCTTTAACGAATTCAAATGACGAATTAACAGTAAATTCACCTACACTGAGTGGTTTCAGGATTCCGTCAATAAACCTAGCAAGTGGGTGGCATGCGGAACCTACAGCGGACATAATTGGTCGCATGGGAACATTGTTTTAGCCCGTATAATATGGGTAATCTAGAACCCGCAGGGTTCAGGGTTGAGGCGAAATTTTCCGAAATTACACCGCGTTTCACGGAGTCACAAACAAACGACCGGATTTGATCACTGCTGTTAATAATCTAGAGAAGGTTTCCTGCCCCGCCTAATATCCCACGTAGTTCTAAAGCAGCCTTAAAATCTTTGGCCGATGATGATACAATTGTAATATCTAAGCCAGATAAAGGTAATGGGCTGGTACTCCTTTAATCGCTCTGACTATGTAGAAAAAATGGAAAATTTACTTGAACAACCCTGCAGTCTTTGTCCAACTTGATAATGACCTGTCTAAGTTGTACAGAACGCGCAGTTAACCTCGAAGATCAAATCCGGTCGTTTCTTAGTGACTCCGTGAAACGCGGTGTAATTTGGGAAAATTTCGCCTCAACCCTGAACCCTGCGGGTTCTAGGTTTACCCATATTTATACGGGCTACCGAAAACTCATAAAAACAATGTTCCCATGCGACCAATTATGTCCGCTGTAGGTTCCGCATGCCGCCCACTTTGCTAGGTTTATTGACGGAATCCTGAAACCACTCAGTGTAGGTGAATTTACTGTTAATTCGTCATTTGAATTCGTTAAAGAGGTTTCCGCTTTAATTTTATTTAATTCCGTCATGGTTTCATTCGACGTGTCGTCTCTGTTTACCAACATACCCGTTGATGACACTATGACAATTATTTCTGAGGCCTATGACTCCGGTAAATTTAAAACCTTCACTCCCTTTTGATTTATTACTTAGGGCAGTGAAGCTTTGTACTTTAAATCTTAAATTCATCTTTAATAAAAAGATATACTCCCAAATTGACGGCGTGGCAATGGGATCCCCATTGGGACCCGTTTTAGCTAACGTGTTCATGGTCTGGTTTGAGGTTCTCAGTACTCAGGACTTGCCCGCCGGAATTCAAACCTAAGTTTTACCGGCGTTACGTCGATGATACTTTTGCTGTGTTTGATGATACCAAACCAGGCAAAAGAATTTTAAATATACTTAACCAGAAACACCCCGACATTAAGTTTACTTCAGAAGTTGAAGTTAGACTATTCGATACCGTTCCTGGATATTAGAGTCTTCAGCAACCCAACAACCGGTAAAGTCTCTACCTGGAGATTTACCGAAAACCAACCTTACTCTCAACCAAATAATGAATTTCCATTTAGCATTTACCCCAACCAAAATATAAAACCTAATTTATCTCTTGCCTTTTTGTTCCGTTGCTTTGCATTATCTACTGATGATGATAAAATCAACGAGGAACTTCAATTTTTGAAGTCATTATTTAAATCTAATAACTTTCCTGTCCATATAATTGAAAATTCATTTAATCGATTTATGGACGCAAAAAGCAATGCCCTCAAAGTTTCCCAACCTTTCCCCACAACCCAAGCTCTGCTAGAAACCGGAGTACTGAACATCAACCATGAGCATGATAACGTCAATATTTCAACTTCTAGCTCGAACTCTCTGATCTCTGCAACCAACGATTTCGATAATAATGCCTCCAAAACGCCTGAAGCGCAACAACAGGTCACCATCGACTCAACTGTCAGTGGAGAACAAAGTCATAACCAGGTGCAATATTTTTGTTTGAAATTACCCTTTTTAGGTTCACACAGTGGTAAATTAATAAAACAATTATATCAACTGTTTGAACAACATTTCAACCGTACCGATTTCAAATTTCGCATTGTAACCACCAACCGATCAAAAATTCGCAACATCTTTAAAGTTAAAGATCAAATCCCGTTGCTGCTTCGCTCAAACGTCATTTATCTATATAATTGTTCTAACTGTTCGTTAGACTATGTTGGGGCTACGAACCGCCAACTTTTTAAACGTGTGAGCGAGCATCAACAAGTCTCTGACCGTACCGGTCTACCAACCACCTCAAGCCTAAAACTTAGTTCCGCTATTTCCAAACACTGCAGCTCTACTGGTCATCAATGCCTTGCACAAGATTTTTCAGTCATCGCAACATCACCTAAACAGAATTCCAGTACACGATCCAACTTTGCGCTGCAAATTCTTGAATCGGACTTCATCCGCCGCTTGCGCCCTAAATTAAATATACAAAGTAATACGTTTAATTTTAGAATTTTTACGTAACACATGTCACTGTCTCAAACCTGATCTATTATTTTCAATTTATATTACCGATATATATATATGTATATATAGATAGATATATAGATATATATTGCGCTGAATTGATGATATATCGTACCCAACGGCAACTTTACATTATTAAACATATTTAAAGTAAATCACGAAAACTTAAATTACTTAGACTCAATTATATAATTTCTAAAAACCTAAAAGCTCAGTCTATTAAAACATTTCTTTTCACATTTCTTTTCCAAAAATATTATAACTCACAAATGGCTTTAGGGACTATAGAAAATATTTTTACACCTGAAGTAACAACCAAGCGAGTAACTTAAAATATCGAATGAACAGCAGATATATATGACACGAATTTTTGAGCTGTTTAAGGCTATTAGTGTCCGAAATATCAGAGCACTTGAAAATTTAATAAAGTAGGAGTCCTGAAATTTCAAGATAATTTATGTTGTGTGTATCACATTACAGAAACTGCGAAAGCATTGAACCATGTTTAGTATTTTTAAATTCACTGTAAATTCGAGTGAGTTGATTTTAACTCATAATGAGTTGAATCCACTCAGAAGCGTGAGCTCTGAATTAGGTCTTTCAGAACTCCGAAAAGTGAATTGATTGAACTCGTTCTGAGTTAATCGATCAACTCACCCGGAATTAAATAAGTTCTGAGTGAAATAAATATTTAGTGCTATTAACTCAGAAATGACTAAAAATAACTACACTGTAAATCCAATGAGTTGATTAACCAATTCACCTAGCGAATTGGTTATTTCTGAATTAATATCAGTAAACATTAGCTCATTCTGATTTGAGTTGATTTTAACTCTGAGTCGAGTTAACTCTGGGTGCGTTGGTTATTTAATTCAGAATGAATTGAATCAACTCAAAATTCTGTGTTCTGATAGTCCTAACTCAGACTGAGTGATTCAACTCATTACTCACCCGGAATTAAATCATCTCAGAGTGAGTAACCGTTTACTGATATAACTCAGAAATAACCCGAAATAACTAATTCTCTCTCTGAGTTGATTAAATCAACTCATCGGGATATACAGTGTAGCGCTATTCCAAAGCTGTCTATAAACTGTGAAGCTGTCTACAATTTGTAAATTTTAAAAACAGAATATACTAATCACGCTGATATATCAGGTATTTACTGCGACATATGTTTGACTTTGATGTTAACAATCAAAAGAAAATTTAACCAATTTTAATTTCCAGCATCAGATTTTTGATAACTAAAATGACTAAAGATGTGTTATTACACTGTAAATCCCAGTGAGTTGATTTTATCTCAGAATTAGTTGAATTACTCAGTCTGAGTTTAGGACTATCACAACTTTGAATTCTGAATTAATTCAACTCATTCTGATTTAATCTAATAAACTCACGGGAATCACCTCAACTGAGAATTAGAATCAACTCAACTCAGGTTGAGATAACGTTTACTGTTATTAACTAACAAACTAACTTTCCGCCTGAGTTGGTTAATTAACTGATTGGAATTTTCTGTGTAGCGGATCGCAAACTAACTTCTGAGCCAATAAAGCTCACTCTGATTTAATTATTCGACTTACCCGGAATCAACTGAACTCAGAACGGGAATGAACTCAACTCAGAGTGAGTTAATATTTACTGTTATTAACTCAGAAATAACTAACTCGCTAGCTGAGTTGATCAATCAACTCATTGGAATTTACAGTGTTAATAGGCTTTGTATCTTAAATGGCGGATCCAGAAATTTCTGACGGGAGCGACTCGATATACCTGCCATCTAAAAAAATTGCCAACGACGCGAACGAGAACTCAAACGCAATTCAGCAGTAAATGTGAAAACTAATTTTTGGTTATAATTCCAGTTTAGGGTTATGGCCATCTTAGGCTCCGCCAGAAGAACGCATGCATACTTGTCAACGAAATATATATTTTAAATATCAATTTATCAATAAAAATAACACAAAAATCATCTTAATTGCAAAAGCGTTGATTTGAAATACGCAAAATATTTTTCTTAAAATGTTTTTTATTCTCACTTTTAATATCGACTGATTGTGACCTGACTACATTTGTCTCCCTCTCATATATATGTATATTATATATATATAAATATATATATATAAGTGAAAAATACCAGAGCCGGAGCCGGAGGTGAGGCGAAATTAAGTGGTAAAATGACGATTAATTACTTAATTTTAGCCAATACCTACAAAATGATGTTAAGTTGTTTGGTTTCACGCTAACTTTCTGCCAAATTTTTGCAATTTTTTCATGAAAACTGTGACAAAAGTTAATCGAAACGCGCTAAACAGATAAATTTAGGAAAATTATACATAATTTTACTACCGAAATTGCCGGAACCTCCGGCAAAAAATCTACCGGAGCCGGAGGCCGATTTTCTGCCGGAGGCGGAGCCGGAGGCAGACCTCCGGTTGTACCCTTACATATATATGTATGTATATGTACATATATATGTCACGTCTTGCACACTTATTCAATCGCAACCACATGACAACTGGATTAACCCAAATGTCACGCTTGGCTTTTTGCTACCAGACAACTACTACTGGAAAGCAAACTGAATTTGATTGGAGGACGTAAAAATAAAACTAATTTTTGCTGCATGTACATTGGCTGAATGTTTATTTTCGTTCTATAAATTCAGTAGCTTGAGCAATCATTGGATGCTCGAGCATGCATGAATCTAAATATTCGAAATTTTTCGTTAGTGTTGATTTTGCACTATTCAATTCCAATGAGTTTATTAATCAACTCAGAGAATTAGTTATTTTGGGTCATTTCGGAGTTAACCGCAGTAAATTTTAACTCACTCTGAGTGAAATAATTACGGATGAGTTGATACTCAGAACGAGTTCAGTCAATTCAGAATCCTGAGTTCGAAAGACGTAATTCATAGCTCAGACTTCTGAGCGGATTCAGCTCATCCTGAGTTAAAATGAACTGTCACCGTTTCATACCAAAAATGTTGTTGCCTAGAATTCAATACCGTCTGGGCCCATGTATAGAACAGGGCCGGATCGTTTTCCGGATGGGCTATAATAGAGTCAGTTTAAGCTTTAGACTATTTTTTGTTTAGGTTTAGGCTTAGGAATACGCTTAGGATTAGGCTTAGGCTTAGGAATAGGCTCATCCATACGCTTAGGCTTAGGCTTAGACTTAGACTTAGGAATATGCTTATACTACTGTTCCGGCCGTGTTCTATACATGGGCCTCATATTTTTCACCAAATATTATCCATAAAAATAATTTTCAAAAGGAAAACATTAATATTAACAATAAAAACAATTTTAAAACGAAAAAAATAAATTTCAAAAATGGCTTGGTAAAGCTTCGAAATTGTGCAATTAAAACGTTTAACAAGTGCCGACAAAATGCACCGCGCACCCCAGAATTTAAGTTTTTCTCTAAACTTTTATAACTTTTGATGTTAAAAAAAGTTTGAAAATATTTAAAATTTCAATGACTGAATAGCAGATACCTCGTACATACACCGTAATTCGAATGAGTTGATTAATCAACTTAGCTAAAGAATTATAGTTCGTTATGAGTTGAATATCAGTAAACATTAACTCAACCCTGAGTTGAGTTGATTTTATATGTGAGTGGAGTTGATTACTCGTGAGTTGATTTTAGAACGAGTTCAATCAACCCGGTATTCTGAGTACTGAAAGTCCTAATTCAGACTCAGTGATTTAACTTATTCTGAATTACAATCAACTCACTGGAATTTACAGTGTACATTGTCGGTTAAACCATGTCCGTGGACGAGGTTAAAGCCTTGGGGGGCATCAGTAATATCGGAAGCCTCGAAAAATCGTTTTTGCTATCATTTGCTTGTAATTGGCGAAAAACATTAAGGCCTTCCAGGGCCGCAGCAGCCACTCCCCATACCCCCTATCCGGGGGGGTACACCAATTTTAAAACTTAAAGTTAAGTTGAAATAAATTCAACGACAAACTGGGAATAAAATTTATTGCTGATTCAAAAATTGCTATAAATCTCCAAAACTACTGAAAAATTCAAAATAACATTTAAAACGCACGAAAACTACGCAAAATATCCTATAAACACAAGTTTGGCCGGGATTATAGATTTCGGATTGGTCACATTTATAGTGTAATAAATATTGTTTATCTGCATATCAGTATCGTTTCAACGGTCTATGCAAAGATCAGGAGCGGAACGTTTTTCTACCGGACTGTCGTAGAGTAAGCTTAAGCTTTCAAACGAGTTTTTGCCTACGCTTAGGTATAATTTTACTCTTATAGTAAGACTTAGGCTTTGGTTTAGGCATATGCTTATACTACTATTGCGGCGCTGTTCGGTATTTTGGCCAATTAACAATGATATCAGGAGCGTAGCTATGATTGTACTCCGGCTGCAATTAACACTACATTTAACTTAGTGAACAAAATTTTTTACCTTAACGGTTATTCTAAAGCATGTCAATGTGATCCATTACGTCGGCAGAAATATGGACAATATCACCTTTGTCTTTGTCGCATACGCCCTACTTACAGTGGCTGATCCAGAAATTCCTTGTGGGGGGAGTATGCTCAAGTGGAAAATGTTAAGTTTTGGAACATGTTCATACACATTTTGGCCCATGTTTGGAACAGGGCCGGAACAGTAGTATAAGCATATTTCTAAGCCTGAGCCTAAACCTAAGCGTATGGATGAGCCTATTCCTAAGCCTAAGCGTAAGCCTAAGCTTGAGCAAAATAAATTCGTTTAAGCTTAAACTGACTCTATTATAGCCCCTCCGGAAAAGGATCCGGCCTCGTTCTATACATGGGCCCATATGTTTACGCATATGAAAACAGCCACAACTTACACACAAACTCATCCGGTAGGCTGATCCATACCGCATTTCTGCTGGATCCGCCCTTATATAAACTTACATATTTAAACACAGACCGCGCCGTGGCTTAGCTAAAGGTCCTCAGCTTCAGCTCGAAACACCTAAAGAACTGTGAAATCTTGAGATATTGGAACCAAAATTTGCATTGTAAAGTTTGATTTTAATCGTGAAAAAATTTACACTCGGCAGCGAGGTGGGGGGATCCATGCCCCCTCTCAGCCCGGATCCACCCTTGCCTACATACCATTCTAATCCATGCGCCATAACCAAACAACAAAATAAACTAAATACTGAAAGCCATGAAGAGTAAACGCAACGAGAAATGTTCTATATCTTGTAGTTGATAGCGTGTAATGTGAAGTTTTTAATCGCCTTAATCAATCATAATATTGTATTTTGGGTACATTCTTGTACCATAGCTGAAACATACACAGGCATCGCTTTTCTTACCTCAACGTAGGCTAACGAATAAGCTTATAATACTGTTCCAAGGTGGCTGGCAATCGCGAATTGTTAGTGAAGTTGGTAAGACGATTTGGCCAATGTAAATGAACAGGGACGGAACAGTATTGTAAGCTTATTGCTAAGTCTAATTCTAAGCTTACGCGTAAGCCTAAGCGTAAGAATGAGCTTATTTCTATGCCTAAGCCAAGCAAAAAATTTAGTCTAAAGCTTAAGCTTTATTGCAGTCCCACAGAAAAAAACGTTCCGCTCCTGACCTTTACATGAGCCGACGATTTAAAGAGGGTGCAAGGGAAAGTTTTCGCAAAAAATGGTATGTTGTTTTGACACGGTAAGATACTTTGTCGCGTGGGGGGGGCACACATGTCCGCTGTTGCGGGCTACTTGTGCAATTCCGGGTAAAGAGCAAAGTAAAAGGAGCGGAAATTGTCAGTGTTACACGTTTATTTACACAAGGAAGTTTTTGCTGCGAAAACTTGCATCTGCAACGTGTAATTTTTCACTTCCGGTAGCTTTTAACGGGACTAAAGATGGTTTTGTTGTCTTGCATGGAATAAGTAATAGTTGTACCATGGCTTTGCGTTGTTGCAGGAATTGTGAATTAAACCGGAATATTGCGAAAAACTAGGGTTAACTGAAGAATTATCAGCAGTGCCGGAGGCAGAAGATACGGTGGGAGTCGCCAATATTCCTTGGTAGGGGCCCCTTATAGAATAATCAAAATATTTTTTAAATTTTTGTTTAAAATCTTGTTAGGGTAAGAGCCACTTTTTGGAATGGGGTCCCACAAAGGGGGGTGTACCTGACTTTGGTATCTTACGCTCTGGGCCTAACATATTTTGCCAAAAAGACATTCTTAAGCTCGGAACGCCTCTTAAGATACAAAGTGCCAATGTTACTTTTACTGTCGCAGGAGTAAGTATATTCCTTAGCCTAAGCCTACGTCTAATCGTTGAAAAAGTGTAAAGCCTTTAGGCGTCAACCTAGCCTTAACCTAAGCCTGATCCATAAGATAAAATATAACCTAAAACGTTAAACTGCAATTTTACAATTACAGCAAATAAACCGGGTCGGCCCTAAAAGTATTACAGGTATGATTTATACATCGTTTGCGCAGCAAAAGTAGAAAATCAGCAAATAACCAACATGTTACAGTTTAAGCTTCGAAGTTTATAGTTAAGACTCTCTCATCGTAATACAATACGTACCAGGTCGATCCTGGCATCCTTAAAGAGTTCAGCTATTTATGAAATATACTACTTATACTTGGATTTGAAGTATTAAAGCTTTAAATGACTATGAAATCAGTAATGAAAATTTAGCTTCAAGCTATTAGCTTTTAAGGTCTTTCTTAAAGTTGAATTTCAAAGAATGCTCAGAGTTTTTTTCGTCGTTGCTGTAAAAACCAGACACAATGGCGGATTAACAGCTGCTTTTTTGATATATACCTATATATACATATATACATGTACATATATACATATACATATATACATTTACATATATATATACATATATACATATACATTATATTAGGTTTACCAAAATCCTGGTGATTCCCTAGGCAACAGAAATCATGCCAAATTTTATATTAAGATTTAGTGCTAAAATAGAGTTTGAAGCCAAAACAATAAACACGAGTTTAATGTAACAAATTGCCAAAGTCAAACCTGATAAGTATTCTGAATGTTTTTTATTTTGCAAATACTGCAGTGACCCGAATAAGAGAGGGCGTAAGAAGAGGGAGGTCCCCATTTTGAGTCCCAATCAATAGGAGTAGGTATCCCTAATAAGAGTCCGTAAGCGGATAGAGTCCCTAAACCCAGTTAGAGTTCATAATTGCCAATTATTCCTAATTATTGTTCTTAAATGACTCCAAGACCAAATATAGTTGAGTTCGAAACTTGAATCCAAAGTATAACCTTGCATTATCGCTCAAACTATTGACACAAGACAAATAAACGTTTAATTCAACAAATAATTGTAGTACCGGATGTATCAGCAACGAAGTGTGGCGGAGCGTGGGTTAAAAATAAATAACAGTTCGCAATCCAATAACAAGGGGGGGGGGGCTGGAGGGGCCAAATAAATATCAGCCCCCACTTATTCGGGTCTACAATTGTTTACCGTTTGAAAACTGAACAATTTTTCGCACAAAAGCATTTATAGAAATAGTACATTTTCATGAAATCACATTAAAAGTGTTACAATTTAACTAATTGACGCATTAAGTACTTAGCTACGCTCGCAGTTTAGTAGTCTTATGGATTTAGGTTTGTTTACAAACTAAATCATAGGTTGTTTGTTTAGAAGGACGAGAATATAAAGCCTTTGTTATCAATTTACGCTAATATTAGCATGAAAGTTTTCAAGAAACTAATTTCTGTACAGAGATGTAGCAAGGATTTCGTCTCGAAACGTCATTGTAAACATGTGAGACATACTTGTCCCAGTGCACTAATGTATGGGTATGCCGGAAGCTGACTGGCGTGATATAGCGGTCGACGATGTGCCGCCAGTTGGCAACTGGGACGACCCAGCGGTCTACGATGCGCCTCCAGTTGGCAACTGGGACGACCCAGCGGTCGACGATGCGCCTCCAGTTGGCAACTGGGACGATCCAGCGGTCGACGATGTGCCCCCAGTTGGCAACTGGGACGACCCAGCGGTCGACGATGCGCCTCCAGTTGGCAACTGGGGCGACCCAGCGGTCGACGATGTGCCCCAGTTGGCAACTGGGACGACCCAGCGGTCGACGATGTGCCTCCAGATGGCAACTGGGACTACCCAAACGACAATTGCGGTTCAGAGCCGCCCAATCTGGCGATTTGTTACGAACTAGTTGAGAGCCAGCCTGTATCGAAGAAGCGGGGCCAGTGGAGGGAGTCAACGCTTCCGGAAACATTTTGGAACCCCTAGAAAATTTTCAACCTTACTTGTACGTCATAGAAAATCCTTGTATGCTTCTCCTGAAAGTTGTTTAGCCCTCCCCGAGCAAGGTGAGCTGATTACGGGACTGGCTGAGGGCGAAGTGCTCCAGCGTCCGTTGAAGGACTTGAAAACTGTCAAAGTTCAAAATCACCAGCGCCTGGTTTCTCAACTGGTTTGTTGAAAGGGGAAAAATTTTCGATCGTTTTTTGTTGGTGGACAGCTATCACTGCAAATTTCAGTGAGTTGATTTTCACTCACAATGAATTCAATTACTCAGTCTGAGTTAGGACTATCAGAACTCAGGATTTTGAGTTGATTCGATTTATTGTTAGTTAATTAATCAACTCACCCAGAGTCAACTCAACTCAGACTGAGAATCATCTCAACTAAGAATGAGTTTATGTTTACTGATATTAATTCAGAAATAACCAACTCGCTAGCCAGAATTGATTAACAAACAACGCATTGGAATTTACAGTGTAGAAAGATAATTTCCACTTCCCAAAACAGCAGGTTTTTTTACCTGTCATATAACAGTGCTCATTCTGGTCAACTCATAGGAATTTACAGTGAAGAAAAATTAGTCATTTACCGACTTTAGTTTATATTTATAGATTAAGCCAATCAAAATTGAAGATTTGACCAGCCTGTGCCTATACGAGTCGCTTGGCCTGTGCTACTTTTAAGGCCGTCCCGGTTTCTGGTTTGTCTGTAAAAGAGTATGCTTACGTTCTAGACTACATTTTTTGCTTAGGCTTAGGCTTAGCCTCAGGCTTAGGAATACGCTTAATCTACTGTTACGGCCGTAAAAGTAACATTGGCAATTGCTTTATAAGTCTTAATACAAGCGTCAACCGCGGTTTCCATCTGGCACAGACGTCTGATTTAACACCTAGCGGGGTTAAAAATGGATAAATTTTGCTAAATTTAAAAAAAATTTGCCAATGTAAAGAACAGGAGCGGACCAGTATTATGAGCGTATTCCAAAGCCTAAGCCAAAGCCTAAAGCCTTAAGCCTAATCAAAAAACGTAGTCTAGAATGTAAGCCTACTCTCTTTTGAAACACTCCAGAAAACCGGAACGACCCTAAAAGTATAATATGCCGCCAACAGTATTGCTCGAACCCCTTACATTTATTTCAATGCTAAATATACTTTTGCCGAAACAAAGCCATCACATTCAAAACACCTTTAGTGAAACGTTTCCAATTTGCTAATCACCTCTCAACTTCACACAACGTTTTGCACGAGGATAGAAAAATGACTTAAAAGTTGAAAAAAAAACATTTTTTCAATTTAAATTTTTCATACCGCAGATTTAAATTGAAATTGAAAAATTTGTTTACAAAATCTTCGTAGGGTCCAATTTTTGAAAAAACGACCCATTCAAGCCCACTCCCCCAACAGTGTTTACATGAATTATCACTGTAGCAGTTGTGAGTGTAGAAATTTTTCAATGGGGCCCCCGCGAGTTATAAAATTATGAAAACGGATAGCGTCGAGCGAAATGGGCAAGATGCCAAACACAATTTGAGTACTAAATTTTTATACATAAAATTTTAGCTTTGATCTCAGCCCGACGGTGGCTTTGGCTTTATGCCGCTCCCCTTGGATTCGCCAGTGAGCGCAAGTAGCCGCCTTTGAAATGCTAAAATCAATTTTAGAACCAGCCACCCGTGTGTTCTATGGGCACTATGTAGTCAAAGGCTGTGTGAAAACTGGCAGTGCGAAAAGTTTTTGCCTCTGCATGGTCACAACAAGTTCATTTTATTCACGCATTTCTGTATAGAAGACGTGTTGATTAGAGAAAATTGACCAAAACACATATATGCTGGATAAGAATCAGAGATGCACGCGACTCACAGGTAGCCGAGGGTACACGCAGGCCGGATAAGGTGATTTTAACGCAGGTATACTTGCTGGTAAACAATTTCATATCGTGGGTATGTGATTTTTGACCCACATGCAATTTGGGTGACAAACGATAAACATGTGAGGTTAAAGTATATTAACGCGGCGTTTATACGGGGTCATTGGATGAGTTTTGTCCCTTTTAGATTATTGGGTAACATTTTGTCCCGCTTGTAGACACCATATCGTATTCAAAAATTCGTGTTTGTCTGATATTATCATGTGTGAGTCAATTTTTGTTCTTCAATACTGTAGAGACCCGAACCGAATAAGAGGGGTCCTCATTTTGAGTTGCAACCAATAGGAGTCCGTATTACTAATAAGAGTTCGCAAGCGTACAGGTTTTCTAAACCGTTAGAGTCCATAAATGTCAATTATTCCTAATTGTAGCGCATAAATGAGTCCAGGCCAAAATAAGAATATGAAACTTTAAAGCGTACTTAAATTTTGAAGGTGCCATTCTAAGTATAACCTTGCATGATTGCTCAAGCTATTGATACAAGACAGATAAACGTTTGATTCAACGAATAGTTACAGTACCGGATGTATATCAGTATTGAAGGGTGGCGGAGCGTGGGTTAAAATAAATAACGGTCCGTAACGGAATAACAGTGGTACTCTCTGGAGATGCCAAATAAATATCAGTCCCCCTCTTATTCGGGTCACTACATATCATACGATATCCGAGGTATTGTCTGCGAGTATCATATGATACATTTTCCAATGTCTGCGTGCTTGATGTAATATATCGAAATTGTACTGTTGAATAGCATGTGACAGTAGAATGCGAAATTTGAATTTTTGAATTATGAAGCTGTCGTTGTATGCGATTTTGCGTCGGAAACATTTTGCAGCCGTATATTTCGTATTTAAAGCACATCTGTGCCTCTGTCTCTGACTTTCCATTCATTTATCAGCACCCAAAGATTACACTGTCCCGCTGAATACCATATATTTGTTGAAATTTTGGAATATCATATGATATTCGCATAAAAGTCCCACATTTGTTTACCCGATATAAAACCCGAATGTTAACGTTGTCGTCGAATCAACATGAAACAAACCGTGACCCACCTGCCCGTGTATAAGTAACGTCAATCCCGCATTTGGTCGTTTTCGCTACATCCAAGTACAGAATAACGGTTTGTTTTTCTGTGCATCAGAGTACAACATGAGGTCAGCATTTGATTCAGGCATAAAATTGAGTTCCGTATCCGGTAGAATTTTTGCTAGCGGTATCGGTAATTTGAGTACTTAGTGTAATGACATTTTTCGAATATATACAAAGGTATGTTGAGCACTAGGTGTTTTTGTTAGTTTCGAGCAAGTTCTTAAATTTCAAATGTGAAAATTTCATAACGAAGACGCTTAAAAAACTTTTCCTAATCCTGCCAAAAAATTTCTTACGATTCACCATTTGTATATTTATGTTTACGCCCCGGCAAACTCCGGCTCTGGTTTCGGTAAAATTCGTTTAGGATTTGCAACGGTAATTTTCTTATGAATGTGGCACCATTCCACACTTGCAACATTTATTGTGATGTACACCAAGTTGGTACGATTATGTGTTGGAAAAATTAGCAAAATTTTTGAAACCATCAAAATTCAGGTTTCTAAATGTGGGCAGAGGGTGAAAAACTAAAATTTCCGCTGGTAAAGCGGGGACCTGGTAAAGCCATTTTTACCGCATATACCTCAAGTACGAATACCCTGTGGGACGGCATTCAGCAGTCAAGAGTTTGCCAGTAATTTGAGTGAGATATCAAGCAAAATCTGAAATCTGATATTTTGCCAAATTACAAGGAATGCAGAAACACAAAAATACCACGGTCGAAGCCTGCAGAATTCAAGGAAATATTTTGCATAAATGCATTGAACTTCTAAACAAGCAAGGCTAAAATGTTGGTTTATTGGGTTTTCAGCGTGAAAAACCAGTAGGAACTCATTTTTGCAACGCTTAGGCTTAAGGTTAGGAATACGCTTAAGCTACTGTTACGCCCCTTAAAGTAACATTGGCCCAATGTTGTATGTACCGCACATATGGCGCCACCCGACGCCATACAGCACCGGGTGGCACACGATTGCAAAATGGTCAAAAAACGTAACGCGGTTCACATTCTTCAGAAATTATTCACAGTCAATTTTAAAAATACATTTGAAACATTAAATTTAAACGGATGCTGTGATTATTTTGTTAATTTTACGTTATTATTGCTATACGTCTAAAGTAGCAGTTTATGATATTACCGTAGGTTCCTGCACGGGATTGGCTCCAAGGTTTAGGCTGTCCTTTTGTATTAACATGAGCGCTTGCAGATAGATGTTATTTAGCAAGATTACTGGAAGATATATTGCATTGTTAGCCTAATAAGCCAATGTATAGAACAGGGCCGGAACAGTAGTATAAACATATTCCTAACCCTAAACCTAAACCTAAGCCTAAACTAAGCTTAAGGATGAGCCTATTCCTAAGCCTAAAGCTTAAGCCTAAGCTAGAATGTTTGTCTAAAGCTTAAACTGACTCTATTACAGTTCCGCCGGTAAACGATCCAGCCCTGTTCTGTACATGGGCCGCCTAGTGTGTCAAGCAAAAGTTTTGGAGGACTATGCTTGCATTGAGATGGGTTACAATTGACGGCCAACCTATCGAACGAAGCCGTAACAGTAATATAATCATATTCCTAAGCCTAAGCCTAAGCCTATGCCTAAGCAAAAGAATGAGTTTACATCTCAAAAACCGCAATCATAAGCAAAAACATTCTTTAAAGCTTATGCTTATATACTCTATTGCAGTCCCGCAAAAAACGTTCCGCCTTTGATCTTTACATTGGCCCAAAACAATTGTTGTTGGAGGCAAAGTTTTTCTAGGGCGTTGAGCGTCCCTGGCCGCTCTGCGTAAGGACCTCTGGAAAAGGTGGCGTATTTTTTTTTACGAAATTCTGTGTTAAGATCAACATTTGGACGTCGTCTCTATGACGCTATTCTATTTTAAAATATGGCTTAAATTCAACGTTTACAGAGCTCAAATCCTAGCGTAAAATTAGATCTCAGATGAAATATGAAATGTTCAAATGAGAAAGTGTTACAATTGAATTAAAAGCTTTTTTTAATTTTAATTTCAAAATTTCAAATTATTTTTTCCACTTCAAACATTATCATATTCGCCAGTATAATTGCTTTGCACCAAACTTCCTGTATCCAATATTGAACTCGATATGCTTGGCGATGTGATACACCCTCGAACCTCTTGTTCACCGATGCTGTCATTGCTAGATGATCCTGGGATGACGTCATTGATTTCAACAACAAGTCGTGTCTCATTTTCTTCCGCGTCAAACGCGTCATTTTTGAGACTTAAAAATTCTTCAGCGTCAATATTGTGATTTTTGTCATATTTTTGATGCTTTTTTGAGTCAAAATTGGGATTTGTATCACATTTTTGACATTTTTCTGGACCAAGGTTGTCTTCGGCTTCTTTTACTTCTGTATCTATAGAGATATGTGAAGATTGGTTAGATCGAAGAACGAGTGCTTTTGGTATTTGAGGTCCACTTATATCAGATGGAGTCGATGGAGTTGGTTTGTTATCATGGTCCGTAGGATTAAGTAGGTCACTCTTAGCTTCGGATTGATCAGCGTTCTTTCCGGCACCACGCCGTATTGGGACGGAATTCATTCGGTTCAGAAACGCGTCAAATTTATGCCAAAGTACGCGGCTAAATCTAACCAGCGCTCCTCCGCCGCAACTAGCTACCGCATCGCTAGTCGTAGTTGGCGCCACCGTCATAGCTAGTTCGTTTGGCGCACAATTTTGCGCGCCAACACGACTAGCTATGTTATCGACGGCGCCAACGCTGTCGTTTAGACGCGTCCACGACGTTGTTGACAGTGCCTGAACGCTGGCAAACGAAGGTTGCATGCCAATTACATTGGCGTTTGCGTCTAATACAGCCTCGTTTGATATCGTGTGTTTTTCGATAGAAGCGTCCAAACGAGACACATTTGACGCATTTAAATTTGACATGGTTTCTGTATTAAAATTTGACGAATTTTTCGCTTTCAAATGTGACAAATTTGACACATTTGACGCTGCCTTTGCGACCGGAAACGACCGTGTCAACCCGACAGCGGACAATTCCTGGTGACAGCTCTGTGCGATATCCGCCGGAAGCCGAATCGGAAAATGAAATCGAAAATTTGACGGTTCAATATTGCCCGAAATGGCTGGGATTTTGCCTTGAGCAGCGGCGATGATAGCAAGACGTTGCCTGGAGACGTCCGAGTCCGATGCTGTATTGGCGTTTTGGGCGGACCATAAATTACCGGTGGCGGCGCCGTTTGAGGCCCAGTTGGCTGAAGCTTTTGCGCCACCTCCCGAGATGACGTTAAGCAGTTTTGACGACAATTTGAATCTGGGTTCAGGACGAGCTAATCGGGTAGTTGGAGACGTGGGAAACTCTTCACAGCGTGCGATGCGTTCAGCTTCGAGTTGTGCAGTTTCAATTGCAGCTGCCAGTTTTTCTTCACTTCGAGCCTAAAATAAATACAAAAACAGAATGATTGTAAAATGCCAGTGACGTAATGAGGAAGTAACATTTGAAGGGTGACGTCATAAATTCGGATTATATATCCGTAACGAAGGGTGACGGGGCGGGTTGAAAGCAAATAACAGTCCGTAACCGAATAACAGGGGGTTCCCTCTGGAGAGGCCAAATAAATATCAGTTCTCCCCTCATATTCGGGTCACTACAGTAACCGCATACAGTGAAAGTCTTTCAGTCTAAGCCTAAATCCAAACGCTAGTTTTAGTTTGAGTCTCAATGTGAACCTGAACATATACGTAAGCCTAACGCCTAAGCATCAAACTTTGAAACATTCAGTGCTTCGAAAGTTACAAGACCACGATAAGATTTGTAGTTTGAGCATAAAACTAAAGACTGGCAGAGAGCAGTGTTTTTATTTGGTAGAATGAGTTAGGATATTCAGGCAAGAACCACAAACCCTTAAAAGTTACCAGATTTAGCTCAAAATGCAAATGCGAAATTATGAAATATATTTTTAGCCGTGTTAATAATTTTGCTAAAATCAATAATGTACGTATAGATTATATATCTATGTATCTAAAATAATGTATATACAGATTATATATCTATGTATCTTATATATATATATATAAGATACATATATATATAAACTATATAGGCAAAATAGCTATTTCTGTGCAAAGTTTACAACGTCGAAATAAAAACTCTCAACAGGGCCCAAAGCCAGAGGGGGCGGGGCACGGAGCTCTGCCCCTCTTAGCAAAATTTTGGTCCCTCTTGAAAAGTTTAAAACCCACTTGTAAGCTTGTTATTTCAACAGCATACCCCATCTAAAATTGTTTTGGCTTCACAACACGTTGAACTGGCCTATGCTCAAAGTCCAAATTATGGCCAAATTATAAAACGCCCGAATTGAAATCCTGACTACGCTCGTGCTTGTTATCTGGCTCACGGAATTCGGTTGCGTCCGAAATAAAACAATGCTTAAAACCTCTTCTTTTAGCTATAGTAGGGTTAGGCAGTGTGCCAGTTACGTCATCCTTTATAAAACAAATATTGTTAGCGTTTGGGGTCACGAAATACAGTAATTATAAGCTTAATGAAATCTAAAATATTTTTCAAGAAACCCAAAACAAGCCAAAGGCATCAAACACGGGTTAAGCATTGTCTGTACGACCTAATTTGACGGGTAAGAATGCAAATACGACCATTTCACTGTTCAAAGTATATTAACTTTCGTATAATGGCCTTTTCAGATTTGCTATCAGGCAAACAATCCTGGAGCACAATGGATTTTGAGGGGACTACAGCCAGACGTAGTTATTTATCAAAAGGCATCAATGCCATAATTTTGTATTAAGATTTCGGACTAATGCTAAAATAACCGCTACATTAATTATTTTTATAGTTTCTTTTCATTCGTTAAAGTGTATTCCGTACTAGATCCGTCAGTGTTTTCATTTAGCGTGGATAACGTAAAGAACAGTGGCGGAACAGTAGTATAAGCATATTTCAAAGTCTAAGCTTAAACCTAGCGACTGTTATTCGACGACGCAAGTAACGATCAAATTCGGCTGTGTTTTGATCGAAGTATAATTTTGTCGGAATCGGAATGAATTTTGTCGTCATAATCGGAAACGGAAATTTTAGGTTTGTGACTGTTTTACGGTTTTGTTAATTTTTTAGTGGTAAAACCGAATTTGGTTTTTATTATATGTTTTATACAGTTTGCGCTCGCTGTAGAAGCTTTCAAGCACAAAGTACAATTCTCTAAATTTCAGTTGAATTGAAATTCATTTTCGCTGTTTTCGATTGCTTTAAAACAACTTGAAATATTTTAAGTTTAAACGTGACATTTTTGACGACAAAAATGACACGAAACTAAGCATTTCTGAGTTCCGGCCACACTCCGTTGGAATTGAAATCGGAACGCAAATTTTGTCGCAATTTTAGCCGGAATCGGGAATTCTGTTGCAACTCTGCTATTAAAGTGATGAACGCAATAACCAAAATCAAAAGATGCCTTCTCACACGGGAAAGTGTGCATTTCAGGCTTTGATAATTAAGTTTCTACCACTTAACAAATTGTGGGGCCCATGTTACTTGAAGGGGCGTCCAGGTTTCTGGTGAGTCTATAAAAAAGTAGGTTTAGATTCTAGATTATATTTTTTGCTTAGGCTTAGGCTTAGGCTTAGGCTCAGGCTCAGGCTTAGGCTTAGGCTTAGGCTTATGCTTAGGCTTAGGCTTAGGCTTAGGCTTAGGCTTAGGCTTAGGCTTAGGCTTAGTCTTAGGCTTAGGCTTAGGCTTAGGCTTAGGCTTATGCTTAGGCTTAGGCTTATGCTTAGGAACACGCATAATTTACTGTTACGCCCCTTAGAAGTAAACATTGGCTAATTGTGGTCGCACTGATATCTAAACCAGATGATTTTAAGTTTTACCTGTTTAAACGCCATACCCGAAATAATAATTAGGCGATAAAATTGAAGCATACAAACGAGTGTATTTTTGCAAGTGAAAAATATCATACTGTAGCTCAGAATATCGTGCCCAAATATCATATAGAGTCGAATAATCAAAAATGGTGCATCTTGAAGTAAGCTCACTTCAACTATGCCCCAAACATTAACGTCGGTTAACACTGAACTGGTTGCTTTGATCTGAAATCATATATTAATAATTCAAAAAAACAACAACAACAACAACACTTTGTATGAATAATTAATTTTTATCACACTGCAATAAAAATTGTTTAAATTTATTAATAGGCACAATTGTAATTGCAATTATTGTAATTGCAATTATTGTGACTGCAATTATTGTAATTGCAATTAGTGTAATCGCAATTATTGTAATTGCAATTATTGCACAGCGTACGCAAGATATTGTGGATGATGCATTTTTCAGTGCGATTTTTAGCACTGAAATTAGAATTATTTCGTCTTGAAAAATTAGATCAGATGCTTTACCATTATTAAAGTACTACAAGCTATAATTCACATGTTGTTTAAGCTTATAGAAAACGTTCAGTAGCATAGATTTGAAAATTGTCCGGCGTATCAACATTGTATTTAGGGCGGTGGACCTTAACCAAAGTTAGCAGATTGTCTAAATTATAACACTTTTTAGATTCGTTGTATTAATTGTTTGTTGGCGATGTTAAATTTCATGTTATTGCAAATACTTGTATGATACAAGAGTGTACAACTCTTGGGGTTTCACATCGTACAAAATGTGCCACCGGCCGTTGCGTTTGTGGCCGAACCCTCGTATTTAAAGGGAGGTCGCTGTCACATACACTAAACCTAAATTAAACTATAACCTGTGCATTTTTGATACCGGATATATGAGGTTATGCCAAAAACGCAACGCGTGAAAGGTATATTTGTTCTTACACAGAATGTACCCAGTAGCATACTCTTGTTGAACTATACATCATGCACTCCTTGACGCGCGAAAGGTATATTTGTTCCTACACAGAATGTATCCAGTAGCATACTCTTGTTGAAGTATACATCATGCACTACTTGACGCGCGAAAGGTATATTTGTTCCTACACAGAATGTACCCAGTAGCATACTCTTGTTGAAGTATACATCATGCACTCCTTGCTTGTAATACTGAAACGACTTGTTTTGGTTAAGGGTTAAGATTCAGATTGCGTAAACGTACAGCATGTAATTGAAGCATAACAACTCCACAATAAAGGCGGTTTTTCTACAGCCTGTAAAAGTTCCGGTTTCTGGTCATCTATAAATTGCGATAGGTAATATTTACCAATATCAGGCTCCTGCACTATTAACCTTAAATTTCTCACCAAAATTCGTTTTCTTCGCTCGCCTGCGGATGTTGGCCGGATTCGCTTGTCGGTGGTCGTTTGTTCCGGAATTGACGCCAACTCGGGTGTACGCTTCAACCCTGCGTTTCCCGGTTTCCGACCGGAACCGCTAGTATTCGCAATATCTTCGAGTAATAGTTCGTCTAAGTCCGGCCGTGCGCTCCGTCTGCCTGGACTAGTAATCACCAGAGGGTACTGGATTAAGCTAACGCTCCATATGGTCAAAATAATAATATTAAGCCGGCGATTAGACCTGATTTGTGGCTCTTTAAACGACTCAAACAGTTCTACGATATCTGCTGCGGTTGCCAAATAAACCAGAAGCATTTGTGACAGCTGTTCACGTGACATATCACCTTTGGGCAGGATCCAACGACCCATAATCAAGATTACAAGCAGGGTTTGTTCTAAAATTTGAGCCCAAACTTCTGGACTCATTTCGGGCACGGCAAGTTCGACCTGAAGAAAAATAACCTCTGGCAACTGTGAGATTTCGATGCCGAATAATGTAGTCTGTTCATGGCTGAAGAACTGGCTAAGCTTTTTGGTTTACGCTTTTACAGGTTTAGGCCAAGAATTTGGGTTGCGCTATACTTTACGATGTCAGACGCCGCCGCGCGCCGCTGTGCGTTGCTTACAAAAATATGAGCAAAATCTATTTGGTGCCGCTCGTCGACGCGCGGCGATTTTAGTGCAACCCTTACAATATAGTTTTAGGTAAGCTTAGGCTTGAGCAGTCATGGAGTTAGGTTTAGACAAACCTTAGCTTGGGCTTACAGTTAAAGTCAGGATTAAACTCAGCCTTAGACTTTTGGTGAGGCCTTGGCTTAGGTTTATAACTGTGCTCAGAGCTTAGGTTAACAATAAGTTTAGGCTCAGGCATGGGATTAGATTTTACAGGCATAGGCTTAGACTTAAAATGTGACTTATTTTCACTCCGGTTTAAAATTTTATACGCAGCGATGGAGGGTTATCTCAGGCGTGGACTTTAAGTCTGGCCTTAATTTGCATTTTATCAAAAACTTACCCCAGTGGCGAATTCAATCAAATTAGGCTCTTCAGTGACGCTGTCCCTAGCAGTTGACACTAAATCTCCAACGATGCCTACTAAGCTAACATTGTTAGCTTCATTAGTCGAAACACTAGCAATATTGGACGTAAATTCGTAGCGTTTCGGTGATTTTTCATAGCCAGCACTCAGAGTAGGTTCACTGCCTGATGGATGGACGGCAGCCTTGGCCAGATTTGACAAATGAATATCGCTTAAATGCAACTCCATGAACCACAACGGCGGCACTGTAGCGCATAAGTAGAGGAATATACATGGGCAAAACCTAAAATGTACCAGAAAAGAAACATGACCCATGCTAATTATGGCCAATGTTACTTTGAGGGGGGCGTAATAGTAGCATAAAGACGTTCCTAATCTTACGTCTAATCCTAAGCGTAAAGATATAACTATAACTAAGCCTAAGCCTGTCTATTAAGCCTAAGCCTAAGCGTACACTGCAAAAGATGGTGAGTCAAATTGACTCCCTCCCAAATAGGCTGTACGGGACTACACAAATTGAGTCAAATTAGACTCCGCCAGAGTCAAATTCGACTCATTTAGCCGCACGTTTGACTCTGGCGGAGTCGAATTTGACTCAGTTTGTGTAGTCCCGTAGAGCCTATTTCGGAGGGAGTCAATTTGACTCCCCATTTTTTTGCAGTGTACTTAAAGCTTCAGTGCAATGACCAGCTTATAGCTACGCCTAAGCCTGAGCAAGAAATAAGTCTGAAGCTTGCTTACTCTATTTATACTCCAGCGAAAAAATAGTTCGCTCACAAACTAACGCAAGCGCTAGTTATAAGCGTCTGCTTACTATACCTAAACATAAATCGAAACATAAAGCTACTAGTCATTTGTGGTTTAAAGGGTCTAACGCATCTATTGTTAGTTGCACTGTAAATTCCAATGAGTTGATTAATCAATTCAGCTAGCGAGTTGGTTATTTCTGAATAAATATCAGTAAATATTAACTCACTCTGAGTTGAGTTGATTCTCCCTCAGAGTTGAGGTGTCTCTTTGTGAGTTGATTAATTAACTCAAAATGAATTGAATCAACTTAAAATTCTGAGTTCTGATAGTCCTAACTCAGACTGAGTGATTCAACACATTCTGCGTTAAAATCAACTCACTGAAATTTACAGAGTGGGTAGAATACCACACGCTAGTTTAAAATAGATTTAGCACAATTCAAAATATTATCTCAAAATTTTGGCCCATGTATAGATCAAGAACGATCCGTTTTTCCGTGGGACTGCTAAGGATTAAAGTTATACGCTTGAGGTTAATTTTGTTGCCGGGGCTTTAGGCTTAGGCATAGGCTTATCGTTACCCATAGGATTATTTTTACCCTTAGGCTTAGGATTAGGAATATGCTTACACTACTGTTACGGCGGCTCTGATCGATAAATTTGCCAAAAGTTTAGTAATCTATAAAAGCACCTATGAAAATTGCTTAATTGTACATTTCCTACCTGCAGCTGATTTGTAAGCTATTGTCAACAGACGAGAGATAGACGTTACACACTGACCCCAATGTAAATAACAAGGGCAGAACAGTAGTATAAGCATATTTTTAATCCTAAACCTAAGCGCTAAAATGAGCTTATAATAAGCCTATAAATGGCCTAAGTCTAAGCCAAGCAAAAAATAGGCTAAGAGTAAGCTTACATACTCTATTGCAGCGCACAGAAAAACGTTCCGCCTCTGATCTTTACACGGGCCCACACAAGTAACAATACCAGTAATCAAAGGCGTTTACACAGGGGCCATTGGGGGTTCCTGTGCCCCCAAATTTGGCTAATGTCCCCCGAATGGACTCAGCCCAAAAGTAAACAATCTTAAATTACAATTGTTGCGGACCCCAAAATTATTCGGCATAGAACAAGGCCGGAACAGTAGTATAAGGATATTCCTAAGCCTAAGCCTAAGCCTAAGCCTAAGCCTAAGCCAAAGCCTAAGTGTAAAGATAAGCCTATTAAGCCTAAGCCTAAGCCTAAGCCTAAGCCTAAGCCTAAGTAGCTTAAGGTAAGCCTAAGCCTAAGTGAAGGATAAGCCTATTCCTAAGCCTAAGCCTAAGTCTAAGCCTTAGCCTAAGCAAAAAAGTTAGTCTAAACCTTACACTGACTCTATTATGGCCCGCCCAGAAACGATCCGGCCCTGTTCTATACATGGGGCCAACTATTTGGTACCCCCCAATAAAATGCAAATTAAGGCCAGACTTAAAGTCCACGCCTGAGATAACCCTCCATCGCTGCGTATAAAATTTTAAACCGGAGTGAAAATAAGTCACATTTTAAGTCTAAGCCTATGCCTGTAAAATCTAATCCATGCCTAAGCCTTAAACTTATTGTTAACCTAAGCTCTGAGCACAGTTATAAACCTAAGCCAAGGCCTCACCAAAAGTCTAAGGCTGAGTTTAATCCTGAGCTTAACTGTAAGCCCAAGCTAAGGTTTGTCTAAACCTAACTCCATGACTGCTCAAGCCTAAGCTTACCTAAAACTATATTGTAAGGGTTGCACTAAAATCGCCGCGCGTCGACGAGCGGCACCAGAATAGATTTTGCTCATATTTTTTGTAAGCAACGCACAGCGGCGCTAAGCAGCGTATTGACATCGTAAAGTATAGCGCAACCCAAATTCTTGGCCTAAACCTGTAAAAGCGTAAACCAAAAAGCTTAGCCAGTTCTTCAGCCATGAACAGACTACATTATTCGGCATCGAAATCTCACAGTTGCCAGAGGTTATTTTTCTTAAGGTATCAAAACTTGGCATAACAGAAATGAGTCCAGAAGTTTGGGCTCAAATTTTAGAACAAACCCTGCTTGTAATCTTGATTATGGGTCGTTGGATCCTGCCCAAAGGTGATATGTCACGTGAACAGCTGTCACAAATGCTTCTGGTTTATTTGGCAACCACAGCAGATATCATAAAACTGTTCGAGTCGTTTAAAGAGCCACAAATCAGGTCTAATCGCCGGCTTAATATTATTTATTTTGACCATATGGAGCGTTAGCTTAATCCAGTACCCTCTGGTGATTTATCGTCCAGGCAGACGGAGCGCACGGCCGGACTTAGACGAACTATTACTCGAAGATATTGCGAATACTAGCGGTTCCGGTCGGAAACGGGAAACGCAGGGTTGAAGCGTACACCCGAGTTGGCGTAGACAAACGGAACAAACGACCACCGACAAGCGAATCCGGCCAACATCCGCAGGCGAGCGAAGAAAACTAATTTTGGTGAGAAATTTTAAGGTTAATAGTGCAGGAGCCTGATATTGGTAAATATTACCTATCGCAATTTATAGATGACCAGAAACCAGAAACTTTACAGGCTGTAGAAAAACCGCCCTTATTGTTGCAATTATTATGCTTCAATTACGTGCTGTACGCTTACGCAATCTGAATCTTAACCCTTAACCAAAACGAGTCGTTTCAGTATTACAAGCAAGGAGTGCATGATGTATACTTCAACAAGAGTATGCTACTGGGTACATTCTTGTGTAGGAGAAGACAAAATATACCTTTCGCGCGTCAAGGAGTGCATGATGTATACTTCAACAAGAGTATGCTACTGGATACATTCTGTGTAGGAACAAATATACCTTTCGCGCGTCAAGGAGTGCATGATGTATAGTTCAACAAGAGTATGCTACTGGGTACATTATCTGTAAGAACAAATATACCTTTCACGCGTTGCGTTTTTGGCATAACCTCATATATCCGGTATCAAAAATGCACAGGTTATAGTTTAATTTAGGTTTAATATCTATGTGACAGCGACCTCCCTTTAAATACGAGGGTTCGGCCACAAAACCAACGGCCGGTGGCACATTTTGTACGATGTGAAACCCCAAGAAGAGTTGTACACTCTTGTATAGTACGAGTATTTGCAATAACATGAAATTTAACATCGCCAACAAACAATTAATACAACGAATCTAAAAAGTGTTATAATTTAGACAATCTGCTAACTTTGGTTAAGGTCCACCGCCCTAAATACAATGTTAATACACGAACAATTTTAAAATCTATGCCACTGAACTAGTTACTTTGATCTGAAATCATATATTAATAATTCAAAAAAACAACAACAACAACAACACTTTGTATGAATAAATAATTTTTATCACACTGCACTAAAAATTGTTTAAATTTATTAATAGGCACAATTGTAATTGCAATTATTGTAATTGCAATTATTGTGACTGCAATTATTGTAATTGCAATTAGTGTAATCGCGTAATTGCAATTATTGCACAGCGTACGCAAGATATTGTGGATGATGCATTTTTCAGTGCGATTTTTAGCACTGAAATTAGAATTATTTTGTCTTGAATAATTAGATCATATGCTGTACGTTTATTAAAATACTACAAGCTATCATTCACATATTGTTTAAGCTTATAGAAAACGTTCAGTAGCATAGATTTGAAAATTGTCCGGCGTATCAACATTGTATTTAGGGCGGTGGACCTTAACCAAAGTTAGCAGATTGTCTAAATTATAACACTTTTTAGATTCGTTGTATTAATTGTTTGTTGGCGATGTTAAATTTCATGTTATTGCAAATACTTGTATGATACAAGAGTGTACAACTCTTGGGGTTCACATACAAAATGTGCCACCGGCCGTTGCGTTTGTGGCCGAACCCTCGTATTTAAAGGGAGGTCGCTGTCACATACACTAAACCTAAATTAAACTATAACCTGTGCATTTTTGATACCGGATATATGAGGTTATGCCAAAAACGCAACGCGTGAAAGGTATATTTGTTCTTACACAGAGTGTACCCAGTAGCATACTCTTGTTGAACTATACATCATGCACTCCTTGACGCGCGAAAGGTATATTTGTTCCTACACAGAATGTATCCAGTAGCATACTCTTGTTGAAGTATACATCATGCACTACTTGACGCGCGAAAGGTCATTGTTCCTCACAGAATGTACCCAGTAGCATACTCTTGTTGAAGTATACATCATGCACTCCTTGCTTGTAATACTGAAACGACTTGTTTTGGTTAAGGGTTAAGATTCAGATTGCGTAAACGTACAGCATGTAATTGAAGCATAACAACTCCACAATAAAGGCGGTTATTCTACAGCGTGTAAAAGTGCCAGTTTCTGGTCATCAGTAAATTGCGATAGGTAATATTTACCAAATATCAGGCTCCTGCACTATTAACCTTAAATTTCTCACCAAAATTCGTTTTCTTCGCTCGCCTGCGGATGTCGGCCGGATTCGCTTGTCGGTGGTCGTTTGTTCCGGAATTGACGCCAACTCGGGTGTACGCTTCAACCCTGCGTTTCCCGGTTTCCGACCGGAACCGCTAGTATTCGCAATATCTTCGAGTAATAGTTCGTCTAAGTCCGGCCGTGCGCTCCGTCTGCCTGGACTAGTAATCACCAGAGGGTACTGGATTAAGCTAACGCTCCATATGGTCAAAATAATAATATTAAGTCGGCGATTAGACCTGATTTGTGGCTCTTTAAACGACTCAAACAGTTCTACGATATCTGCTGCGGTTGCCAAATAAACCAGAAGCATTTGTGACAGCTGTTCACGTGACATATCACCTTTGGGCAGGATCCAACGACCCATAATCAAGATTACAAGCAGGGTTTGTTCTAAAATTTGAGCCCAAACTTCTGGACTCATTTCGGGTACGGGAAGTTCGACCTGAAGAAAAATAACCTCTGGCAACTGTGAGATTTCGATGCCGAATAATGTAGTCTGTTCATGGCTGAAGAACTGGCTAAGCTTTTAGGTTTACGCTTTTACAGGTTTAGGCCAAGAATTTGGGTTGCGCTATACTTTACGGTGTCGAACGGCGCCGCGCGCCGCTGTGCGTTGCTTACAAAAATATGAGCAAAATCTATTTGGTGCCGCTCGTCGACGCGCGGCGATTTTAGTGCAACCCTTACAATATAGTTTTAGGTAAGCTTAGGCTTGAGCAGTCATGGAGTTAGGTTTAGACAAACCTCAGCTTGGGCTTACAGTTAAAGTCAGGATTAAACTCAGCCTTAGACTTTTGGTGAGGCCTTGGCTTAGGTTTATAACTGTGCTCAGAGCTTAGGTTAACAATAAGTTTAGGCTCAGGCATGGGATTAGATTTTACAGGCATAGGCTTAGACTTAAAATGTGACTTATTTTCACTCCGGTTTAAAGTTTTATACGCAGCGATGGAGGGTTATCTCAGGCGTGGACTTTAAGTCTGGCCTTAATTTGCATTTTATCAAAAACTTACCCCAGTGGCGAATTCAATCAAATTAGGCTCTTCAGTGACGCTGTCCCTAGCAGTTGACACTAAATCAACAACGATGCCTACTAAGCTAACATTGTTAGCTTCATTAGTCGAAACACTAGCAATATTGGACGTAAATTCGTAGCGTTTCGGTGATTTTTCATAGCCAGCACTCAGAGTAGGTTCACTGCCTGATGGATGGACGGCAGCCTTGGCCAGATTTGACAAATGAATATCGCTTAAATGCAACTCCATGAACCACAACGGCGGCACTGTAGCGCATAAGTAGAGGAATATACATGGGCAAAACCTAAAATGTACCAGAAAAGAAACATGACCGATGCTAATTATGGCCAATGTTACTTTGAGGGGGGCGTAATAGTAGCATAAAGACGTTCCTAAACTTACGTCTAATCCTAAGCGTAAAGATATAACTATAACTAAGCCTAAGCCTGTCTATTAAGCCTAAGCCTAAGCGTACACTGCAAAAGATGGTGAGTCAAATTGACTCCCTCCCAAATAGGCTGTACGGGACTACACAAATTGAGTCAAATTAGACTCCGCCAGAGTCAAATTCGACTCATTTAGCCGCACGTTTGACTCTGGCGGAGTCGAATTTGACTCAGTTTGTGTAGTCCCGTAGAGCCTATTTCGGAGGGAGTCAATTTGACTCCCCATTTTTTTGCAGTGTACTTAAAGCTTCAGTGCAATGACCAGCTTATAGCTACGCCTAAGCCTGAGCAAGAAATAAGTCTGAAGCTTGCTTACTCTATTTATACTCCAGCGAAAAAATAGTTCGCTCACAAACTAACGCAAGCGCTAGTTATAAGCGTCTGCTTACTATACCTAAACATAAATCGAAACATAAAGCTACTAGTCATTTGTGGTTTAAAGGGTCTAACGCATCTATTGTTAGTTGCACTGTAAATTCCAATGAGTTGATTAATCAATTCAGCTAGCGAGTTGGTTATTTCTGAATTATTATCAGTAAACATTAATTCACTCTGAGTTGAGTTGATTTTCCCTCAGAGTTGAAATGACTCTTTGTGAGTTGATTAATTAACTCAAAATGAATTTAATCGAATTAAAATTCTGAGTTCTGATAGTCCTAACTCAGGCTGAGTGATTCAACTCATTCTGAATTATCTCAAAATTTTGGCCCATGTATAGATCAAGAACGATTCGCTTTTCCCTGGGACTGCTACGGATTAAAGTTATACGCTTGAGGTTAATTTTGTTGCCGGGGCTTTAGGCTTAGGCATAGGCTTATCGTTACCCATAGGATTATTTTTACCCTTAGGCTTAGGATTAGGAATATGCTTACACTACTGTTACGGCGGCTCTGATCGATAAATTTGCCAAAAGTTTAGTAATCTATAAAAGCACCTATGAAAATTGCTTAATTGTACATTTCCTACCTGCAGCTGATTTGTAAGCTATTGTCAACAGACGAGAGATAGACGTTACACACTGACCCCAATGTAAATAACAAGGGCAGAACAGTAGTATAAGCATATTTTTAATCCTAAACCTAAGCGCTAGAATGAGCTTATAATAAGCCTATAAATGGCCTAAGTCTAAGCCAAGCAAAAAATAGGCTAAGAGTAAGCTTACATACTCTATTGCAGCGCACAGAAAAACGTTCCGCCTCTGATCTTTACACGGGCCCACACAAGTAACAATACCAGTAATCAAAGGCGTTTACACAGGGGGCCATTGGGGGTTCCTGTGCCCCCAAATTTGGCTAATGTCCCCCGAATGGACTCAGCCCAAAAGTAAACAATCTTAAATTACAATTGTTGCGGACCCCAAAATTATTCGGCATAGAACAAGGCCGGAACAGTAGTATAAGGATATTCCTAAGCCTAAGCCTAAGCCTAAGCCTAAGCCTAAGCCTAAGCCTAAGTGTAAAGATAAGCCTATTCCTAAGCCTAAGCCTAAGCCTAAGCCTAAGCCTAAGCCTAAGCCTAAGCCTAAGCCTAAGTGTAAGGATAAGCCTATTCCTAAGCCTAAGCCTAAGTCTAAGCCTTAGCCTAAGCAAAAAAGTTAGTCTAAACCTTACACTGACTCTATTATGGCCCGGCCAGAAAACGATCCGGCCCTGTTCTATACATGGGGCCAATTATTTGGTACCCCCCAATAAAATTTTCTCTAGAATCCCCTGCCAGTAAAAAAAATTTAAATTAAATTAATTCTTACCATCTCGTTTCATTTCCGCCTAAATGAACGATATTCATGATACCTTCAGCTCCAATCATTATTATAACGATTAGCAGAAGCAGAAAGCTTCCGTCTCTGCCGTACATAACATACGTCCGCCATATTGTAAGTAGTCCATGCATTGCAAACATACAGCGTGCAGTAATCGCTCGGGTTAATACTGCAAGTTTCATTGTTTTAAACCACTAAACATGTAGTTTTACTAAAAAGCTATAGAAATTCTAAATATCGGATATTCTAAAATAACGAAAAATCCGTGAGCAACATTCATAGATTACCAAAATGCTATGCTTATAAGCCCTAAAAACCAACTAAAAATGTTGTGATTTTTAAGCTACAAAAATAACTAAAATACTAATATTGTTAAGAATACCGAAACTGTTAGAATTAATATTTTCAGCAAATTTTATTGGTTAACACAACATTAATTTTATTACAATAGAGTCGATTACCTCTGACTTGAGTCGATTACCTCTGACTTGAGTCGATTACCTTTGACTTGAGTCGATTACCTCTGACTTGAGTCCATTACCTCTGGCTTGAGTCGATTACCTCTGACTTGAGCCGATTACCTCTGACTTGAGTCGATTACTTCTGACTTGAGTCGATTACCTCTGACTTACTTTGAACTTTAGTTAAAGGAGATCTGAATCAAGGACCTATATCCTCAAATTTGAATATATTAATCTGAATGCTCGTCTAAAGCCACGTTGAATGGTTTGAAAGTTATTGTTTGAAAACTGCAAGTGTATAGATAGAAGTCTATGGGGTCCAGGAATACTGGATAACACGGTCTCACATGATTATTTCATTTTCATCCGAGATATAGGCCTTGATTTTCAAATGCGTATAGCAACTATCATCAGTTAGTAACAGGTTTTCAAACTCACTACTACTGCAGTTGAGCTCAAAATTAGCACAGATATAAAACAAATCATGTGCGTAAAATGTGCTAAATTTTGTGCTTCAGCATTCGCGGGATGAAAAGTTACAAGTTCTATCAACAACTGATGATAGGGTGAGAATTGCAGTTTGAAAATTTTCTCTGCTAACACTAGAGAAACTCAAAATTATTATACATATTTTTTGAATTAAATTATTTAAATAAACTAAAATTTATATTGAAAACCGCCTAAAGCCAAAGCTACAAAAGTTTAGTAAAATCTCTACATTAAAGTCAACCTTTCGACGTATAAAAGTCAAGTTTCTGCAATCCAGTCAATATCTCGTTTCTCATCAGCGCACAAACAATGAATATTTTTATCAAAAGCTGGCTCTGTTAAATCATTCGAACCGTCCGGGTTCATTCTATAACTGATAGACTACTGACCTGTATAGAAAACCTAAAGTACCGAAAAGCGAAAGGTTCAAAAAATTTATTTGGGGGGCATGAGTTGATTTCGCAATAGCCTTTACACGGAGTTAAATCTTTTGTATGGACGGACCAAAATAATTTTGTTACCCGCTTAGGCTTAAGGTAAGGCTTTAGCATTAGGCTTTTAGGCTTAGATTTAGGCTTAGGCTGAGGCTTAGGCTTAGGCTTAGGCTTAGGCTTAGGCTTAGGCTGAGGTTTAGGCTTAGGCTTAGGCTTAGGCTTAGGCTGAGGTTTAGGCTTAGGCTTAAGCTGAGGCTTAGGCTTAGGCTTAGGTTTAGGTTTAGGCTTAGGCTGAGGTTTAGGCTTAGGCTTATCCTTACATTTAGGCTTAAGCTTAGGCTTAGGCTTAGACTTAGGCTTAGGCTTACCATCCTGACTTTGGCTCATGTTACTTTTAGGGCCATTCCGGTTTCTGGTGGGTCCCTAAAAGAGTAGGCTTACATTCTAGGCTGCATTTTTTGCTTAGGCTTAGGCTTGGACTTAGGAATACGCTTTTGCAATGCTTAGGTTTTAGGCTTAGCCTTAGAAATACGTTTAATGTCCTGTTACGGTAAAGTAACATTGGCCCTGACTTTCGTCTGGCTACGTGCCCGTGTAACAGTTCTAAATGTTCTGGCTATACGTTGCGCGACTAATGTCCTATAGCCGGTTGTTTTGTCAAAGGCGCTCAGTCGGCTTTCTGGCGATAATCACGATGACAGCAATGTTGATTTACAAGACTGTTGGTGGTCCACACATTTGTTCTCTGTTTATGTCCCTAAAGACCGCTGTCAACAGCGAAGGTTGCAATTTAAATGTTTTTTTGCTCGCTTTCGCTAAAACGTGACAAATGTCGACTAAAAATATCAAAGATATAACAGAAACTGGAAAATAAGAATAAATTAGCCTAAATACCCTACAGAGGTGGTAGCGGTGCTTCAAAAGCCAGGCTCGCAACGAAGAAATGTTACTACAGGACAGTGACGGGATTCGGGAATTTATGACAAGGAAGCTGATACGACCGAGACAATAAACGCAACTTTTGTGCCACAAAGGTTAAAAATTTGAGCCAATGTATTGAACAGGGGCGGAACAGTAGTATAAACAGTATAAACATATTTCTAAGCGTATGCCTAAGCGTACGAATGAGCTTATTATATATTTTGCTTACAGCTTTAGGTTCATAAATACGTATTAGTTTGTTTGGCCAATGTATAGAATATGGCCGTAAACAGTGGTATAAGGTTATTCCTAAGCGTAAGCGTACGAAAAAGTTTATATCAAGCCTAAGGCTAAGCCTATGCGTAAGCAAAAATTTAGTCTAGAGCTTAAGCTTACTCTATTCTACTCAAACAGTATAGCGTTCCAAAACATCGCGGAAACCGTGAGAAATTGCTTTTTCTCACGCTCCCGTCATCGCAAAGTCTGATTTACTGCAAAAGGAATGAATCAGTGACCAGGAAACGTTAGAACGAAGAACCGTACGAGATACAGTGGAAGTACTCGTGAGCGAAGCGAGCCAGAAGCCATACAATATTTTAGGGCCAAACCTTAAAATCTAAAATCTTGGTTCCCTGTTTGGATCCGCCAGAAGGAGGATCTACTAAACGTCCCGATTGACTAAAAACCACATGGTTACAGGGTCTAAATGCAACCGCGCTTTACTAAGCCTACGGTGGCTCCAACAGAGGGACGCAGGGCAAGCAGAGTTGTGTCCCTTTTTGCTCCAGCAGTCCTACGTTGCTAAAAGGTATACTATGCAAACGGTTTCCTAATGAATCTGGGCGCATGTAAATATCAGGGGCGGAACGTTTTTCTGTGGGACTAGAAAAGAGAGTAAGTTTAAGCTTTAGACTAATTTTTGGCATGGCTTAGGCTTTAGGCTTAGGCTTAGGAATGTGATCATTCTTACACTTAGGCTTAGGCTTAGGCTTAGGAATGTGACCGTTCTTACACTTAGGCTTAGGCTTAGGCTTAGGAATGTGATCATTCTTACAGTTAGGCTTAGGCTTAGGAATATGCTTATAACACAGTTCGCCCCTGTTCTTTACATTGCCTGAATCAGGAATTCCAGTTGTATCCCTGCTACTATACACTACTTTAATTTTAAAGTGATTATTTACAATGTTTCAGTTTCTCTTTGATGTACCATTTATTGCAGATATATGCAGAGTTTAATTTAGAACCTAATTTCTGACTAATTTCGTTTTTCATATATCAATAAAGCCCCAAATAATGTTAGCTGATTTTTTCTAGGACTCAACCCCGCAAGTTTGTGGCCACACTAGCTCACATTTGAACCTTTTAGGTATATGACAACTCTGTAGTGTGTTCGATATGCTTACCATCATGTGTTATCAAATGATAATACTTCATACAAAGTAATTTGTTTCTCCTAATTCATTTTTTCAATAAACAATGAATCAACGTTTTTACGCTTGCGGAAGCATTAGTACATCATTTTCTTTTCAAATTTTCCGTCTTTTATCCGGCCGATTCGACTTTTCAAGAAAAACAAACCATGGCAGGTACACTGTAAATTCTCCTATAATTTAGTTAACCAACTCAGCAACAGAATTCGTTATTTCTGGTTATTCCTGAGTTAATAACAGTAAACATTAACTCACTCTGAGCTGATTTAACTTCGTGGGCAGTTGATTAGCTCAAACAGACCTCAATTCATAATTGTGAGTTCTGAAAGACTTAATTCAGAGGTCAGACTTTGATTCAACTCATTCTAAGTTAATACAATTTACGGTGTATTCAAACAATCCGACTGCAAAATCTGCTAATTTGAAAATCTTCACAACAAATTATTGTTTCAATTGATACAAAAATTGCTAAATTTAATTTCAAACCGCCATGGATCATTGGCTGGTTATCAAACTTACAATGGTATATCACCAAGGGGTAATAGCAACCTTTGTAAAATAAAGAAAATTGGCTTGCATCGGTGTTTAGGGTCCGCCGACAAGATTAGCGCCACCCAAAGGTAAAGGATTAAGCCTTTTTTACGGCTTAGGTTCAAAACCAGGGTACTTTATTAGGCTGAGCGTTTGGTTGTTTGCTCTCTAATGATACATATACTGCATCCGCCCCTGACCTTTACATGTGCCATTTTTTCAGATAATCAATTCAAACACACTACATAGCACAATACTCATCGAAACTCACAGATAAAGAGTTAATCGAACAAGTATTGTGCTATGTACTGTGTTTCAATTGATTCTGAAAAAATAGCACATGTAAAGGTCAGGGGCGGAATGTTTGTCTGTGAGACTGCAATAGAGTAAAGCTTAAGCTTTAGACTATTTTTTGAATAGATTTCGGTTTAACCTTAGGCTGAGATATACGCTCATTCTGTTCGTTTACGCTTAAGCTTTTATACCACTGTTACGGCCGTCAGTGGCGGATCCAGGAACTCAAAAGGGGGGGGGGGCAAAATTTCACAGGTAATAAACTTACTTTTGACCCATACACAAACCACGAACTATTGTCACAAAATTGCTATATAATTTTTGTCGAGATGCTGTTGGGGGGGGCCCACGGCCGGGGTGGCCGCCCCCATGGATCCGCCATTGACTCCCGTGTTCTATACATTGACCAAACAAACGAAATACTACTTATATCTGAACCTTAAATTATAAGCAAAATATATATCTTGTTGAGTACATTCTTACGTGACTTATCTGGCTGTTCGCATTAATAATCTTTCAGGATTTGGCTAAGTTCTATTGAACAGAAAACTTTGTGAAAAAAGCACAATTTAATGCTATTTTGTAAACTGGTTCGACGCACCCTGATCTGAACCAGAAATCGTTATCAAATAAGCAGGCGTGGGATGATCCGAGAAGAGGGGGTCATGAGAAGCTCAAGTGCAGTTTGTGCAAAAAACTTTATCATTAATATTAACGCTGTGCCAATCGAACAAAGCCACTTTTAGAAGTTTTGCCGAAAGTTAACACCCACGTCGTGTGTCGAGGCCTGGGCTTATGCCCCATATAACTCGAGCCAAGAATGCTATCAATCAGGGTACAACCGGAAGCCTGCCTCAGACTCCGGTTTCGGCAGAAAATCGACATCCGGCACCGATAGAATTTTGTCGGAGGTTCTGCCAATTTCTGTAGTAAACTTTTGCATAGTTTTACACAATTCGTATCTGTTTAGCGTGTTTCGTTTCAACGTTTGGCACAATTTTGACGAAAGAATTGGTGAGATTTCGTGAAAATAAACGTAAAACCAAACGATATAAACAACACATTACAGATATTTGCTGAAATTAAACATATTAAACGCCATTTTAGCCACTTAATTTCGCCTCACCTCCGGCTTCCTCTCCGGCTCCGGCAAGTTTTGTTGACCTCCAGTTATAGATATTTGCTAAAAATTAACAGATTAAACATCATTTTAACTATCAAAATTCGCCTCATATCCGGTTTCAGCTACAGATACGGCAAGTTTTGTTGACCTCCGGCTCCGGTAATTTTCACAATGGTGGTTCTTTGCAAAGAGTTGTCGTTTAGGTATCAGTGTAGACCTATGTTAATCATTGTGCCACTTTTTTTTACTTTTATCTCATAAAATAATCCGGCAATTGTTTTAATTCATAATTTGACATATTTTTATTTTGCCCGATCCGGTGGATCCAAACACGTATGCGTCCATTGCTCATATCCATATAAGTCAGATGGTGGACGTATGCTATAGTAGAATTTGCTACACTGTAAATTCGAATGAGTTAATCAAATCAGAGAGAATTAGTTATTTCTGGTTATTTCTGAGTTAATATCAGTAAATATTAATTCATAACGAACTGATTTAATTCCGGATGAATCTCAACCAAACATGTCTGGCATGGAGTGGCTGTTCCAGCCGTGGAAATAGAACAGAGCTATACAGTTGAAAACGGGTTAAAATCGAACTAAGCTTCCACCGCCTGCGTAACGAAAATATTGACCAGTTTTAAGATTCGGACTTGGGTCCAAGGGTACAATGCGTTTGTGAAATATTAATATTCCAATTAAGGCAGCAACAGATAGCGCAACGTTGAAGCTGAACGTAGGAGCCGGACCATAAGCTTTGAAAAGTTGCCTGAAATTAAAAAAACTAATTTCAGATTCATGGCATGCATCAGTCCATATTACCATGCTTTAATGGTAAATATGGACTGATGCATTTGTAGGAATCTGAAATTGCTAAATTTAATTTCAGATTCATGGCATGCATCAGTCCACATTACCATGCTTTAATGGTAATATGGACTGCTGCATTTGTATGAATCTGAAATTGCTAAATTTCATTTCAGATTCATGGCATGCATCAGTCCACATTACCATGCTTTAATGGTAATATGGACTGATGCATTTGTATGAATCTGAAATTGCTATTCAGATTCATATCATACATCAGTCCACATTACCTTTGGTGCAAACTGTACGCATCTTTTAGTGATTTTTATATCTTTCGATGGAAAAAAGTATTTCTTGTGTCGTAAAATTTGAATTCAAAAATATCAAACTTTGCAAAAACAACTTTGGTGTATTTTAAATTAAAAATTTTAGTTCAAAACAGAATTTTTTGCCGTTGTGCATGCGCAGTCATTTTACAGCTATCGAGCTACAAAAATACACATTGGATCGTTTAAACGAGAGTTTTGGAGCAAAAAGCTAATTAAAAAAAGAGCTGAAACCGGAAATCTTACCATCCGACAATCGGGCCAAATAAACGTCCGCTACCGCCAACAGCAACAAATATACTTTGCATTCTTTGCTGAAAAAAATACCAAAAATATTCAATGAAGACCTGAATCCATATTCTCGCCAAAGGTTTAGATTTAGACTCAGCTTTAGGCTTAGGCTTTGGATTTCGAAAACATTTATCTAATCCTAAGCCTAATCTGACTCTGAACTTATTGTCCTGGTTTGGTGACATGGATTCAGGACAAGCGTAAGAATATTAGCCTTCACCTAAACCTTTACCTAATTTCAAGCGGGAGCCTAAACCTAAATGTTAGATGTGGCGGTAACCGTACAAAAGCCCATTTACGATTTTTCAAAAGGAGAAATATTTTTTTGCAAATTAAAATTTGAAATGTGGTTGATGATAATTTTGAAATGAAAACATCTCAAAAAAGACCTGAAAGGCCTCAAAAAAGACCTGAAATGTCTGAAAAAAGACCTGAAATGTCTCAAATAAGACCAGAAATGTCATAAAAAGAACAGAAATTTCTCAAAAAAGACCTGAAATGTCTCAAAAAAGACCTGAAACGTCTCAAAAAGGACCTGAAATGTCTCCAAAACCTGAAATGGCTCAAAAAAGACCTGAAATGTCTCAAAAAAAGACCTGAAATGTCTCAAAAAGACCTGAGATGGCTCAAAAAAGACCTGAAATGTGTCAAAAAAAGAAAAACACCTGAAATGTGTCAAAAAAAGACCTGAAATGTCTCAAAAAAGACCTGAGATGTCTCAAAAAAGACCTGAAGTGTGTCAAAAAAAGACTTGAAATGTCTCAAAAAAGACCTGAAATGTGTCAAAAAAGACCTGAGAAGTCTCAAAAAAGACCTGAAATGTCTCAAAAAAGACCTGAAATGTCTCAAAAAAGACCTGAAATGTCTCAAAAAACACCTGAGAAGTCTCAAAAAAGACCTGAAATGTGTCAAAAAAAGACCTGAAATGTCTCAAAAAAGACCTGAAATGACTCAAAAAAGACCTGAAATGTCTCAAAAAAGACCTGAGATGTCTCAAAAAAGACCTGAAATGTGTCAAAAAAAGACCTGAAATGTCTCAAAAAAGACGTGAAATGTGTCAAAAAAGACCTGAAATGTGTCAAAAAAAAGACCTGAAATGTCTCAAAAAGACCTGAAATGTGTCAAAAAAAGACCTGAAATGTCTCAAAAAAGACCTGAAATGTGTCAAAAAAAGACCTGAAATGTCTCAAAAAAGACCTGAGATGTCTCAAAAAAGACCTGAAATTTTTAAAAAAAAGACCTGAAATGTCTCAAAATAGACCTGAAATGTGTCAAAAAAGACCTGAAATGTGTCAAAAAAAGACCTGAAATGTCTCAAAAAGACCTGAAATGTGTCAAAAAAAGACCTGAAATGTCTCAAAAAAGACCTGAAATGTGTCAAAAAAAGACCTGAAATGTCTCAAAAAAGACCTGAAATGTGTCAAAAAAGACCTGAAATGTGTCAAAAAAAGACCTGAAATGTCTCAAAAAGACCTGAAATGTGTCAAAAAAGGACCTGAAATGTCTCAAAAAAGACCTGAAATGTGTCAAAAAAGATCTGAAATGTCTCAAAAAAGACCTGAAATGTGTCAAAAAATACCTGAAATGTCTCAAAAAAGACCTGAAATGTCTCAGAAAAGACCTGAAATGTCTCAAAACAGACCTAAGAAGTCTCAAAAAACACCTGAAATGGTCTCAAAAAATTACCAACTTATGCGCACAAGTTAGCTGGAACGATGCCTAAATTACGTATTTTGGCAAAAATTAATTATGCAACTAAACCTTGAGAAAAAATGTAAAGTGAACCGAGTGCAATTAGTACAGGATAAAACTAAGTTAGCAATGTTAACTTTAGCAATACTTGGCCGAAACAAAACATACCATTGGCACAGGACCAAGAATTCGAACGAACATCGGTGAAAGCGCAGTGTTTGCAACCGAAAATCCAACATAAAGAACAACTAAACTGAATACGTAAACACCAAATTCAATGCGTTGAACACGCTTACACCATTCGAATCCTTGAAGACATCCGACAGCTTAAAAATAGGTTTTTGTTTAATTTCCCGCGATGATAAAAAAGTTTCCCACGATGATAAAAATTTTCCCACGCATAATAACTAAATTAAATATGTTCAGGCTTAGGCTAAGCCTCAGCCTAAGTGTGAACCAAAGCCTAAAGACTCTGCTTAGATTCAGTTCAAATAGCAGTGGTGTGGGAGATATTTTTAGTCTTCTACTAAAAATTTGGTTAATACTCTTTTGCAGTTTCACCAGAAAATGGAACGACCCTATCGAGTGCCTATATTCTCAAATGTGCGTAGCACCTAACGCCAGTTGATGATAATTCATGTATCTTTCCAGCTAGTATCCGGTGTGGTCAGAAAATCATACTATTCCTTCTAAACCAATAAACAAAATTAATTTAGGCTAAAAGCCTGTGGTCCCAGGGGCGTAAACAAGAGGAAGGATACAGGCTTAATATATTAACATTTCAGGGCATAGAGCGGCCCATGAAAAGAACAGGGGCGGAACGTTTTTCTGTGAGACTAGAAAAGAGTAAGCTTACCCCTTTCTCACATGAATATTTTCTATTTTCCCTGTGACCTACTTTTATGCTAGGATTCAAACTCCAATGACTGGAGTGGGATTCGTACACCATCACCACTCAGCTATAGGAGCTTGACGCTCGAGCCCGAGGGGGCTCTCACGTCTTGTGGTGATTTAGTACTATGTATACGTGTTGCAATTGTTAAACACAGTGCGATATATATTATTTAACGTATATACACTGCGCTGAGTTGCCTACAGGCAACTCAATGTGAGAAGGGGTTAAGCTTTAGACTAATTTTTTTGCTTGGCTTTAGGTTTAGACTTATAGGCTAAGGCTTAGGAATATGCTCATTTTTTCGCTTACGCTTAGGCTTAGGCTTTAGGAATATGCTTATAATACTGTTCCGCCCCTGTTCTTTACATTGGCCCATAGAGGTATGGTAAATTTTTGATTTACATAACATTATGCCCTGTCTAAAACTGAAATCTAGGCCACGCAAGTGTCCTGTTAGCTATAAGATAAATACTTACCAGAGTGATTTGACGTATTATATATTGAATAATGATAAGTCGGATAAGGCATTGGAATAATGTATGAAACTGCAATTAACGCAAAACCAACGAAAAGTGATATTCGTTTAAATAACCTAAAATAACCACAAATCAATAGAAAAAAATTGAAGTATATACTTTCGTAGGACCCTAGTCTGCGCAATCAGAAAACGCGCAGCTTTATTAAAACATGATTCCACCTTGGCCTAGCTCAAGTCGTAATTGCGCATTAGACTAGTTCAATTCGGAATTGAGCTGAATTACGATTTGGACTACGACATATTTAAGGATATACGCTTCATTAACCTTTTCTCACTTGAGTATTTTCTATTTTCACTGAGACCTACTTTTATGCTAAGATTCGAACTCCAGTGACTGGAGTGGGAGGCGTATACCATCACCACTCAGCTATAGGTGCTTGACGCTCGAGCCCGAGGGGGCTCTCACGTCTTGTGGTGATTTAGTACTATGTATACGTGTTGCAATTGTTCAACACGGTGCGATATATACTATTTAACGTATATACACTGCGCTGTCAGTTGCCTATAGGCAACTCAATGTGAGAAGGGGTTAAGATATATACTGCAATATTAACGGTGGTGAAATTATATCAAATTCGTTCAACTTGCTCACTAAAATCTTTCGAGTTCTAAATCAATTGAGTTGAAATTCTGACTACTCGTGTAATTCGTATTCAACTTTATTGATAAAGCCGTCTGTTTACTTGTTGTATGTAATCACGCCAATTATGTAACCAAGGACTTCGAGTCCACTCAGTCCGAGCTGCATGTAGCCAAAGCGTTGCATTGCGGTTATGTAGTCCCAGTTGTAGTTGATTTGAAAGAATGGAACGCCGATGCTGTTAATTAAAACATTATTAATTTTAGGCCGAGAGAAAGAAAGAAAGATAGATAGATAGAAAGAAAGAAATGAAGAAAGGAAAAAAGAAAGGAAGAAAGAAAGAAAGAAGAAGAAAGAATGGTCGACTGAATGGATGAATGAATGAATGAATGAATGAATGAATGAATGAGTGAATGAATGAATGAATGAACGAATGCGTGAATGAATGAATGAACGAATGCGTGAAAGAAAGAAACAAAGTGGGAAAGAAACGAAGAAAAAGAAAGAAAGAAAGAAAGAAAGAAAGAAAGAAAGTAAGAAAGAAAGAAAGAAGGAAAGAAAGAAAGAAAGAGAAAGCAAAAAAAGAAAAGAAAAAGAAAAAAGTAAGGAAACATAACAGTCGTTTACATGATCGTGTGTACAATAAAAGACAATTTTTAAGCTAAAAAACACTAAAAATTAAAAAAAAACTAACGTTTCACTTGCTCCACGATAAAATTTAAGCGCCATCCAAAGTATAATACAAACCCAAGCGCCTAACATATCGTATTTGGGTATAACATTGAATCTGCTCTTCTGAAATAGAATGTTAAACATAACGGCAAACACCAAATATATAAAACAACCAGTTACAAAGTAAAATTGCGCTGAATTAATTATAATCAACTCTCAGAGAAAGAGAATTTAGTTATTTCTGGTTTATTACTTAGCTAAAATAACAGTAAACATGAACTCACTCGAGCTGATTTAATTTTGGGTTAGTTTAATCAACAATCGATAAATAATTTCAACAACAGTGTGCAACTGGGTACATTCAGTGTACAAATGAATGTACCAGGCATGAGTTGCGTTCTTCCCTTACCCACCCTTCATTTGGGGGGGGGGGGTGTTGAAACCT